>PVJO010010760.1:0-62716 GCA_004026905.1 Hystrix cristata | reverse complement strand
TAAGACACCTCAGATTTATGTAGTAAACGGTTACTGTAGTAGAGCAAATCACCTCACATCATTGCTCATCTGCCCCACAAGCAGCAGTAATCTCAACAAAAGTCTGGGACTGGAGAGTGTACTGCACCAGAGCGGCCACACATTCATCCTGTGTGTTTACTACTTTGTGTCATTTGACCTACCTCTGCCCATTCCCCACCCACTCTTCCTTGACAACTGTTAGATTCTCTATCTCTATATATTTAAACTTTAAAAATAATCTACATATAAATGAGATGGTATAATAGTTTTCTTTCTGTCTGACTTATTTCTCTTAGCATAATGTTCTCTAGATCCATCCATGTCGTAAATGGCAGGGTCTCTTCCTTTTTAAAGGCTGCATAATATTCCTCCATGTGTATACAGGCAGGACTATCAGTTTCTTAGCCGGTTGTCTGTTGATGGACACACAAGGTATTTCTGTATCTTGGCTATTGCTGCTGTGAATGTGGGAGTGCAGATGTCTGTATGTGGTGGTGGCTTCCGCTCCTTTGGCTGTGTGCCCAGACAGGGATGCCTGGGTCATGCAGTAGATCTCATTTTAATTTCTTTCAGAACCTCTGTACTCTTTTCCATATGGCTGCACTACTCCGCACTCCCACCCACAGGCAATGAGGGCTCCCTTTCCCTCACCAGCACTTGCTATCGCTTACCTTTTTGGGCACAGTCATCCTAATGTGTGACATAGTGTCTCATAGTGGTTTCTACTTGCCTTATCCTGATGGTTAGTGATGACAACTGATTGAAATTTCAGTGCTTGGCGTATAATAGCTGCTCACTAAATATCTATTAAATAATTGACAACTGAACAAATTAAAAGATGTCACAGTGTTCCCCACAACCTCTTTGTTCTGGATCAACTTCATCCTGTTCAAGGCCAGCTATTACATGAATAAGAAAAAGAGGTGGGGGGGATGATAGAGAATGAGCATGCACAGGATTAAGTCAGCCTGGCACACAGGGAACCAGGGAGGGGATGGGGCAGGTTTGACCTGAGACAAAGAAGAGTGTAACAAACTCCAGCAAGGATAAGTGAGCCAGATCTGTGGCTGCTCAGGGGTTGGGAAAGAGCCTCTAGGAGCTGGGGCGCTGGCCAGGGTGGGGTTCCAGGGGTGCACCGGTGGAGGTGGCCGCCTGGCTGGCTGGAACTTGGCTTTGCTCTGGCTGTGAATGTGAAGACTTGAGGTTGTAAAATTCAAGTCTTTCGTTTTTTCAGTACTGGGACCCAACCCAGGGTCCTCACATTGAGTTATAGCCCCAGACTTTTACAACTTTTTTTTTTTTTTTTAAAGTTTGAGACAGAGCTGAGTCACTAAGTTGTCCGGGCTGGGCTCAAACGTGATATCTTTCCTGCCTCAGCCTGTCAGAGTGCTGGAATTCTGACAGGCCTCACCCCACTCAGCTTCAGACCTGCTGTCTCATCCTCACAGCTCTGGCCCCAGGTGGAGAGCTGACAATGGAGCAGGTCTGAGGGACAGAAACGAGTCCATACCCTGGGAAGCTTTCCCAGCACCCAGGAGCACCTCAGGCCCCATTCGCGCCACAGTCTGATTAGAAGCCTGTACCCGACAGGGTTACGGGGCCTCTGCAGGGGTACGAGCCGATCTCAAATGTAATCTTCGAAGCTGGTCTGTAGGTTTGGGTGTTATCATAAACCATGAAGAGAGCAGTGAGCTCAGTGGTTAGCCACAGTGGCTGCCTGGGTTCATGCCTCAGTTGTACCATGGAACCTCTCTGGGCCTCAGTCTTCCCAGCTGTAGAATGGGGAGACAGCCAGACCTATCTGATAGGGCTGAGGATTGCACCAAAACTTGCTTGGCGAAGGCTTGCACAGTCCCCGGCACCTGCAGGTGCTCCATGGCGCCCCACTGTGGCGCTCTTTGCTGGGCCCCACAGTGGGGCGCGGGTGGACCACACACAGCTCCTACTCTCAGCTCCTGGATTCAGTGATTCCGCTCCAGTGTGTCAAGAGGACACTGAAGATGCCAAGATTCTGTGGACGGGGCTGTTCAGATGACTCCGTCTGCCCTAGAGTCCCAGGAGTGGGCGGATAATGAAGAAACACTGTCATGTGCAGACGCCTCCCAATTCATCTTAGCCGGCCCTGGGGTAGTGGCTGAGCTGCTTGCAAGGCAGCCGAGTCTCAGTCCCTCCCTGCGTGTTCCCAGACAAGTCTTCTACCTTTCGGCCTTTCAGCAGGTCTCTGATTCCCATCGAGGGCCTCCTAGATGGTGTGGAGCTGTGCCAGAGAGAGGTCGTGCACAAGGAGTCCCCATCCCCCAGGGGCTGAGCGAGGCGCCCAGATGAGTAACAGATGCTCCTGACCTGGAGTGGAAACCACAGGCCGAGTGGAGATGGCTGGTGGTGGGAATAGCCTGACCCGAGCCAGGCACAGGGCTAACTAAGCTGGTACCCTGAATCCTCCCAAAACCTGTTCCGGCAGGGACCAGTATTTTCTCCGGCTTAGAGATGTGGAGATGGAGGTGCAGCCAGGGAAGGGGCCGCCTGGGATGGTTGCTGTGTGAGTGGAGGAGCTGGACTCTGACCCGGACAGGGGCTGTAGGTGAGCCCTGGGCTGCGCTGCTGTTGTAGAGCACAGGGTGCTGGGGCGGGCAGGGGCGTGGCTCTGTCTGGGAGATGGTGGGTGGTTGGGAGGGCTTCCAGGGAGACGCATCATCTCAGGTGAAATGTGAAGGATGAGTAGAAGTTGGCAGATGAATGAGGGGGCTGCCAGAGAGAGGGCAGGAGGCCAAGGCCAAGAGTCTTTCTGTTTGAAGGTTCAAAACCAGACGGTTGGGCTGTTTGGGTGTGCGAAGTCGGGACAGATACTAGCAGTGGCTGGACTATTCAAGACCTAAAGAATTATTCAAAGTATAAATTTGGAGCTGAGCATGGTGGCTTGTGTCTATAATCCCAGCATTCTGGGAGGCCGAGGCGGGAAGATGGCGAGTTCAAGCCCAGCCTAGGCAATTTAGCAACTTAGTGAGATCCTATCGCAAAAGAATAAAAAAAAACCAAAACGAAGCAAGGATTTGCAGGCAGGGTTACCCATCTAACCACACCCTCCTTTCCAAGCCAAAGACCTGCTCCTGTTCAATCTGCATGACTTCTGTGGCCTGTGGCCCAGAGCCAGCCCATCCTAGCCACATCCGGTCAGGCCCTGGCTTCCCATCATCTCTGCTCCACCTCCACTCTGGCCTTCCCTCCCAGCTGCACACAGCTCTCTCTCCCCTCTTCTCCATCTAAACCAATGTTCCTTTCAGTGTGGAGGGCAGAGCTGGGAGCCAAGGGCAGAAATTACAGGCAAGACTGGATGAGGCAGGGTGCCCTGGGTGCCGCCTTGAAGGGGTGCAGTGAGTACCTCCCATTTCGCACTTCATCCTAGGCCGGCCCTGTGTAGCAGGGAGATGTCAGATCAGTACTCACTTGAGTTGTGGCTTCCAGAGATGCCTTCCAAGGCAGTGAGCTACCTGCTACTGAAGGGGTTCAAGCAGAGGCTGGTTTGCTGCCTCTTAGGGACCCCGAAGAGAGAATTTCTATAGTGGCTGGGATTTGGAGGCTTCTCCTGTTCCTTAGGGACTAGGGTTCCGAGAAGCTGCTTCTGACCTCAGCCTATTGCCACCTCTCCCTCCCTTCCTCTCTGCCTTTACCTGGAGGGCTGCTCCTCTGGCAGTTAACCACAGGCTACCTCGTGGCAGCTCTTGTACTGCTGTCTCGTCTCGTTATTTCAAGTTTTATGTGTCACTTTCCCAACAGAATTGCATCGAGGACAGGAGTTGAACTTTATTCTTCTCTCCATGGGTGTGGCGCCCTCTAATGTTTATTAAAAAGCCTCTGTGTCAATACTGCACATATTGCCAACTTAATTATCACGTCAGTGCCTCGGGTAGAGTCTACTAATGAGCCCATTCTGCAGGGAGGATGGAGGCTCATAGAGGTTGATACACGGCAGGTACCTCGTTAAATAGAGACTCAGGACCAATGCCCTCAGGCTGCTGGGGTGGGGAGCCTTGGGCAAGTCGCTTACTCTCTTGGGCCTCCGTTTCCTTACTGAAAAATGGAATAATAACTTTATGCACTTTGCAGTCTCTTGCGAGGCTCAAGAAGTTAATATCCATGCAAAACTCTCAGAACAACACACACCCAGAGCTCTCACCATCTGTAAGCTGTTGTTATTGTCACTGTTGCTGTGATAAGAATGGCAGGCCTTGCTGAGGCTAGAATGAACAGGATGTAAGACGTGGCATTTTCAGAGGTTTGATAAGATCCAGACTGATCATTTAGAAGGAAGAAAGCCTGCTCACCTGCAGGGCTTCTGATGTCCTCCGTATGTCCCCTCCCCAGGAGAGTGATCTGCCCCAGAAGCCATTTGGATAAACAGAAACGTGGGCCTCTTAGAGGTCTAATTGGCAGGAATCAGTCCCCGAGGACTTGGCCACCTCTGGGGCAAATTCAAGAGACCACAATGTGGAGGGCAAGAGTTGGTCTTTAATTATTGATTAATTGATTGATTAAATGCATTTGGCAGCCTTCTCAGTGCCAGGCACAGGGCAAGGGAAGCAGATAAGATGAGAAAGTCAGAATCTTTGTTCTGAAGGCTTTGCAATCTGAGGGATGGGGTGAGGACAGAGGAGTGGACCCGATGAGCTTGGCCCCCCAAAAAACCAGCCTGTGCTTGGACAGGAGCAGGCAAGACAGTGGGCCACCTTCTACTTCTCCAGCATGGTCCAAGTTGCAGTTTGCCCAGAGAGCTTGGCAAGGACAAAGAGCAGGGAGGCCCAGCTGGTTGCCTGGTCACTGCATATGTGTGGAAGTGATGCAGGCAAGCTCTTAGGAGGACTGCCCAGGTCTCTGCTGCCTGCCCTATCTGGCCTGCACTCGGCTGCTCCACTTGTCTTTGAGAAGGCAAATGCTGTTTGCATTTCCGTCACTTAAAACAATGTGGTGTTGTGACACTCTGGAATCTGAAGATAAATGTTTAATAAAAGGATCCAATTTGATATGATGTCAGAACTTAATTAGATCCATGATGCACAGAGGGCTCAGCCAGGCCTTCAATTAGGAGCTACTTAAGGGTCTTGTGCGTGGGGATCTGCCGAGCTGCCGAGAGGCTGTGGGGGCTGGGATGGCGCCTCCCAGCCTGGATCCCCGTTCTCTGCAGATTCTAGCTCAAGGGCACTACCTTTTGGCAGTTCTGGAAGTGGGGGATGGAGGGTCCTGGCTGGTTTTGTGCTTGGAAGTCTGCATTGGTTAGCACTGCGAACAGCAGCATGTGACCTTAGAATGGTGATGTGAACCCGACCTGCTTGAGGCTCAGGCCCACGACCCCAGGTCAAGTGAGGACGCTTCAGAGGCCAACCTTGGACAGGGAACTGTCTTTAAGTCAACTGGAGCCTCAGTCCAGGGTCACCGAAGGTCAAGAATGTTGAAAACTGGTAAACAACCACCTTTGTGATCTCAGCCAGGATGGACATTCTGCAGTTATGTACCTATTTGGCTACCCTGGTCGTTAAATACGGGTTGATAGAATCCCCACTGCCCAGCAACTCCCTCATTCCCCTCCTGCTCGCTGCTCTGGCCTGTCTGGCCGCTCTGGGATTTCGGGACTTTCCTGGCAACTCAAGGCTGAAGCCCGTCACCCGGATGCACTTTCAGCACCACGGCCAGCAGCCCGCTCCCTCTGGTCAGGGCCCAGCTCTCTGGAGTTGTACAATCTGTTGACTCTTGCCCCAATTCCACAACCTAGAAACGACAGCAGTTTTGGGGGAAAGAGAGTACAGACCCGGGAGCATGAAATTTGAATTGAAGAGCCTCAGCTCTGCCTGTTGTGAGCCATGACACAATGCTGTGACGATCAAAGAGCATGAATAAGGTGGGTGGTTCTGGGGTGTAATGGTAACACTTTAGGTTCGGATTCCAGTAAGCCACCTTCAAGTACCAGGAGGAGCCTTTCAACAAGCACAGAATGTAACCTGTAAGAGTGTAACAGCCAGAGGAACCAGAATGACTAGGTTTGAATCTCAAAACTGCCATTTACTAGCCATGACCTTGGGCAAGAAATGGCTCCTCTCAGTACCTCAATTTCCTTATCTGGGGGATGAGATGGTTAGTATTATTATGGGATAGTTTTTCTTTTTCTTTTTCTTTTGGTGGTACTGGTGTTTGAACCAGGGCTTTCATTTGTATGGAGCTATACCCCAAGCCCTTTTTACCTTTTTAATTTTTGAGATAGGATCTTGTTAAATTACCCAGAATGGGCTTGAACTTCTGATCCTCCTGCCTCCGGTTTCCAGATTGCTGGGATTACAAGCAAGTGACACTCCTCTTGGGTACAGTTTGGATCTTAAATATCCTCTGAAGGCCATGCGTTGAAGGCTTGGCCAGGAGCCTGTGGTGCTACTGGGAGATGGCAGAACTTTTAAGAGGTGGGGTCTGGAGGAAGGAAGTGAGGTCACTGGGGATGTGCCCTTGAAGGAGGTATTGGGACTCTGCCCCCTCCAGTCTCTCGCTTTGCTTCCTTGCTGCCGTGAGGTGAGCAGCCTCCTCCACCACACCCTATCCCCCATCATGCTCTGACTCACCACAGGCCCAAAACAACAGAGCCAAGTGACCATGGATGAAACCTCTGACACCATGAGCCAAAGCCGAACCTTTTTTCCCTTCATACTAGGCATTTTGTCACAGTGATGGTAATCTGATTAATACAGGTATCTGGTGGGTTGCTGGACGATTAAATAAATTCCTCTTTGCATTTGTAAATGACTTAGAAGAGTTCCTGGGGCATGATAAGAACTCCATAAGCATTAGCCATTACTATATTATTATTATTATCGAAAATGTCTAACACACAGTAGGTGCTTAGAAATAGTAGCAATTACAATTACATCAAGAATGGCCTTTTACTCTGCCTGGGGTAAGAACCCCCAGTTTTCTGGGTCCCTGAGGTCCTTACCATGATTATTCATGGCCTTTATCACTCCATGTTTTGCATACTGTTTATAGCACCCCAAAATCTCATCTTCTTGGAGGAGAGAAAGTGACCTCATGGTGATGTGTCTTCTCCCATCCCGGCCAAGGGGCCACATCTGGCCAGTTATGTGTCTCTCCATATTCCTACACACATGCTCAAATGATGCCCTCTCCAGGTCTCCTTAATCCTCATTTTCCCAAACATTCCACCTTTGCCACCTGCCAGGCTAGGCCACTGCTTAGTAGGCACCTCATATATTTTAAATCAGTAAATGAATGAAGGAACCCAGATGAAGGAAGCTTTCATTTCAAGGATGAGAGAGGATGTATTTTGCCAGTGGTATACCAGTTGCCAGTTAGACATGCCCTTTTCCACTAATACTGAGATTCCCAAAGTGTATTTTGCTGATGTCAGCCCTCAGCGATGCTAGTGGAAGATATAACACAAAGAGATTCTATTGCCAAGTGAGTTTGGGAAATGCCAGGCTAAATGAGGTTAAGTAGGCTTCCATATTTCAGGGCTTTTCTGAGTCTTTCCTATGCTAACTGCATTGTCAAACTCTAATGTGAGAATCTAGCACACAATCTTTCCAAAAAACTCATTCCGCTGCAGACTCTGTGCGCACACATAAGTATGCGTGCATGCGTGTGTGTGTGTGTGTGTGTGTGTGTGTGTTTCATCTCACAGGCTGGGTTCTTGGTAAATACTACACTAAATGAATGTTTTTATTTCACGCCTGGACTTGCACATGGAGAGAGCAGAGGATAAAGAAAAATAGGGTACAGAGGTTTCCAACACCTTTGTTTTCTTTGAGTGCCAGTGTGGGAGGCGTCGCTGTACATGTCCCCACAGTTAGCGCCCTCTTGCCTCTGCTGCGGCCTGTTGACATCAGTTGCCTCACCCGGCCCCCTGGCTTCCTCATGTGCCTGCTTCCCTGGGCCTTGGGGTTCTTCAGTGCTTAGTTTCTTTTTGCCCATTTTCAGGATCCTAGGTGAGCTCCTCTTGTCCTGATTATCTTGTAAGTTTGCTGTTCTTGGGGCTCTGCCCTGGCCTTCTCTTTTCGCTCTCTACATGTCCTTTGGAGAATCTCATCTCCTGCCTTCTATCTTCGTCTATGATCTGACGACCCACAAGTCATTATGTTGAACCCAGACCTATCCTCTTCCCGACTTCTTAGTTCACTGGCTGTTCCTATTAACATCCCACAGGTATCGGAACCTCAACCTGAGCTTAGTGTCTGCTTCCCCCAAGGTCCTCTTCCCATCCAGCCTATTTCTGACCTGCAAGCCTCGGAACTGTCCTTGATTCTCTACCTCTTCCTGCCCACGCCCACCAGCTCCCCTCTTCTTTAACATATCCCCAGTCATCCGTGCCTCAGTTCAGACCATCGTCGGTTTCCTTGGTGTTATTGTAACACTCTTCAACCCCCACCAGCTTCTCCGTTTCCTTCTCAGCCACACCGACCATGACTCACAGAAGTGGAGTCTGAACCAGGTCTCTCCGGATGCCGCTCCCATCTCACTCCAGAAGGAAGGGGTGCAAACTCTTGGGCATGGACTGTAGGATCCATCCCAGCTTGACCACTGCTTTGTCATAAAGCCATGAGCTGCTCTAAGTCCCAGGACCCTCCATTTCCCCTCCTATCTCTAGACTTTTCCATGAGTCCCCTTCCAGGCTTTCCCTTCCCACCTGCCTCCCACTCCCTCATCTCTGGATCTCCTCGGTTGCTGCTTTAGCATTCAGCTAGTGCATGATTTCCTCTAGGATGTTTCCTCAAAGACTACGCCTCCTCTAGCATCACCCCAAAGACCCCGATTCTCTCCCACTGGCAACACCGTACACTGCCCTGAGATGCCTGTTGGCCTGGTTCCTTTCTGTAGTGTTTGAAGGGCTGCTGTGCTCAAAGTGGCCTCAGGCAGAAGGAACCCCCCACCTGCTCTTGTTTCCATCTCAGCCTTTGTCTGCAAGCTGTCCACAGAGAGGGAGAAGGATGCTGGGAGCAACAGGTGGTGGGGACCGTGATGCTATAATCCACCAGCTGGGTTTAGCACAGCCAGTGAAGGGCTCTGGAGGGAGACACTGCACCTATTGATTGAAATGAGGCTTGGGGATTTTCTGTGGTTTGCAGTGACCCATGTGGCCATTGCCAGCTGTGACCTGGAGTTGGTAGCGCTGACCCGGGTCTGGCTGGCTGCGCAGGGAGGAGGATGCTTCGGAGTCCAGAGGCAGAGTCCATGTCACCTTCTCAGCTCCTCTTATCCATGTCTTACCACTTGAATAGTGCACCATGGATGACAAGGGCCTCTGTGGCCAGGCATGTGACTCAGTTTACATCCCGTGCCCCTCTGTATGGGGTGACCACCTTTGGAGCAAGGACTCTGTGTGCTTTGTTCACAATGTGCCTCTATCTCCCAGCCAGGGTCTGGGCTTAGACCAGCTGCTCAGAGAATATATGAGAAAGAATGAATTTATGGCCACAGGTCCATGACAGAACATAAGGCTACATTTGATTGGTCAGGAAGGAAAGTGTATATATAAAGTTTGCAGTGATTGGCTGGAGTATCACACAAAGCCGACCCATGAGAGATCTGCATGACTTGCTGCGCAGTGCGTGCTTTGTGTATCTCAGGGTACTGTGTCTACAGAGCCTGATCTAGTTCAGTCTGCTGCACTCAATGCCACTCTTTCACTCCACTCTGCTTCAGCCATCTTGCTTCCCAGTGTCCCATCAGTGCACCATATAGACTTCTACTTGTGGGTACCCTGCTGGAATGCTCTTCCCTTGCACCCCCTGGACATCATTCTTGTTCAGGTTTCTGATGACAAATCACTGGGTCATTCACGGAATTGTATCTGCTATTGGTTATTTAAATTAGTTGATCAAATAACAGATAATATTTTTAAAAATCCCTGCTCATCATCGTTTGTTCCCTCAAGCGAATTCTCTTCTTACTACTTATTGCTCACCAATATCTGATCACAGATTTGTTTATGTACCAACTCCCTCCCTCCGTGGGAATGGAAGCCGCTCAAGGGCAGGGTCTTAGCTTGGCCCATTGTTAGTTCTGCAGTGTTCACTGCAGTGTCCGGAGCACAGAAAATCAGTAAATATTATGGAATGTACAAATAAAGCACTTGACTGCTCTGCCCCATCCATCCTTCTGCTTTTCAAAGAAATAATGCCAGAACTGTGTTAGTTAAGAAGAAGAAACTCAGTTAGGTGTGGTGGGTACATGCCTGTAATTCCAGCACTTGGGAGGTAGATGCAGGAAGATTGCCGGGAGTTCAAGGCCAGCCCGGGCTACTTAGTGAGACCCTGCCTCAAAAAACAAAGAACAAGCAAACAAACAAACAAACAAAAGGAGGAACTCACTGATGTGCCGCATTTCTAGGTAAGAAAGTGTCCCCATTTATTTCTCCGAACTGTACATGCTGTAGGGTAGCAGCTGCATCCTTCTGTTTTCAAACTCAGTGCTAGGAAAAGCAAATTAGTTTGGTTAAAAGACCCCCAACTGAGAAGCTCAGGTCATCAGACTCCAAATCTGGTGTTCCTCAAGTGACACTTAATCATCAAGGACACGGAGATAAGAGAAGCACAATTCTTACTGGGTTGGGTGAATGTCAGGTGAGTTAATTTGATGAAATGCTTAGAGACATGCCTGGCACACATGAAGAATTCCGTAAATGTTAGCTACTGCCAGGTCATTTAAATATTGAGTTATGATTGAAATCCCTCTTCATTAGGATTCCAGCCTTGCACTTGTGAGGCCTTTTTCATGCGGTTGCATTTTAGCTAAGACTTATACTAAACATCTCTCATTTACCATTGAGATTTATCCTGGGAACTGTGCACCACACAGTGCAAAGTCTTGGGGCTCCCTGGACTTTACTGTCTCCACTTGTTGGTGTTGGTCTATCTTCCTGATGAGAGGAGAGTAGAGAGAGAGTTGGTAGTAGAGGTTGCTTTGTAGTAGGAGACAGATTCGTTGCTTGACCTTTATCATTTAATCTGAATCTATCCAGAATTGATTTTTTTTTTTTGAGACAGGGTTTTGCTATGTAGTTCAGGCTGGGCTTGAACTCATTGTGTAGTCCAACCTGGCTTTGAACTCATGGCGATACTCCTGCCTCAGCCTCCTGAGTGCTGGGATTATAGGCGTGCACCACCATGCCTGGCTGATTATTTTCTGTATGATGTGAGGTAGGGATTGAGGTCTTTCCTCCCCACATGGATATTCAGTTGTTCCAATACCATTTTGTCCTGATATGTGGCTTAGAATCTTCTTCCTGCTCCAAATCCCTTTCCCTTCTCATGGTCCCCTCATGATCCTATTGAGTCTTCCACGTTATTCAAGGTACAACTAAAATCCCTCTTTCCTAATTCATTATTCACTTCTTCTCTCATGAACAGTTTATTTTCTACTGTGCTGGGCATTGAGTTGCCAAGCACTGGGAAGAGTGGTGAATGAATTGGAGACCACCCCTGCCCTCAAGAAGTATGCAAGAAGGGGGCACGCACATTGCTCAGGGTATGGGGCACCTGATGTGTATTAGGAAGGGGACGTCTGCGACGCCCGGAGACGTGCAACTAGGAGGCAACTTAGTCTGGGTCCTCATGAACGTCTCCCCGCAGAATCCATGTTGCAGCTGAGACCTCGAGCACGGCTAGGAACTTGATAAACAGAGGACATGTGGTGGAGAAGTTGACTTTTCTCCATCTTCTAGTCTCTTAGAGAACTGGCGTGTTTATACTTCATGTTTTAATCTCATTTTCACCTGCTGGGGACTAGGAGCAGATATTTGTGTGTGTGTGTGTGTGTGTGTGTGTGTGTGTGTGTGAATGGGGATTGAATTTGGGGCCTTCACACTGAGCCGCATCCTCTGCCTTTGAGACAGGGCTTCCCTAATTTGCTAGGTTGACCAGACTGGGCTCAAACTTGTGATCCTCCTGCCTCAGCCCCCACTGAGTGCTGGGATTACAGACTTGTGTGTCCACATCTAGCTCAGAGGCCCGTTTTAAAAAATCCATTTCAGAACCCAGTAGCGGCTGAAAACAGTGGATGCGCTCTGGTGGCAGATACAGCTGTTGTCTCCCTCTACCTCCTAGTTGTGCTGGAATTGGCATTATCTGGCCATGTGCTTGGGGGAGGGACCCTGGGAAAGCACCCAACTTCCGGAAGCAGACAGGCCTCATGTGAACCTTGGCTTTGTCGCACACCAGGTAGTTCTCACTGAGCCGATTATCCATGTTATCAGGCTCAGTTTCCTCATCTGAAAAGGATACACACAATCATATCTGTCTCATAGGCTTTTTATGAAGACAAAGAAAGAAATCATGTAAATCCCAATTCCTGCCACTTAGTAGGCATTCAGTAAAACACCCATGTCTTTTTCCCATCGAGAGTTCAACACGTGATAGATGTGGTCTGTAGGAGGGCTATGGGCTTTGGAGTCAGGCAGAGCATGGACCGAGCTGACGTCTTACCTCTGCTCTTCACTCCTCTGAGGTTGTGCATCCCCCTGAGGACTGGGACGATAGCTCCTGCTTTTGAGGATTTCTGGGAAGAGTGGTTGAGATAATTTATATGGAGCACCTGCCACATTCTGGGAGCTGGTAACAGTCCACCATCAATCTAAGCCTGAAAAGCCCCATGGGCTTCAGCTGCTTGCCAAGAGTGTAAACGCGAGGGCTGTGCAGCATCCACCTGATAGTAGCTGATCAATAAACACACACCAAAGGGTCGTCTGGCTTCACGTGGCCACACGCCATCTTAGGTGCAGGAGGAGGGCGTGGGGCAGGACAGGTAGGGAGTTGTGAGTTGTGTGCTGGTAACACCTGGTGGCTTTTGGATGGGTTCCAGGACTCTGGGTCCGGGACACTGCCGGCTTCCCCTGTGTGACTCTGTCCCCTTGGGTCCTGGTGGGACCGACCTGCCTTTCTTCCCAGCAAGGCGCCCGCTGCCATATGGCCACGTCTTCAGCTGGACGGGAGCGGGGTGAAGCCCAGAGGAAAGCAGCCAAGTGTGCCTGCAGGGCCCCTTGGAGGCAGCTGCTCCTCTCTCACAGCCCGGCTGCAGAGGCTGCCCCAATCTGCTGCCAGGTCTCTTGCTTCCCTCTCGCAAGCAACGGGCTCTCCTTTTCCTGGGGAGGCAGGTGGCAGCTGAATGGACCAAGGGCCCCCTGCCCCGTCCCCACTTTCCTATTGGCCCTGACAAGTCAGAAAGAAGGAACCAGGCTCTACCAGGGACACGCTGGTGTTGCTTCTGGCTGTGGCTGCTACCCTAGATCAATCCTGCACTTTGGAAAGGAAGGAGGGAAACCACAGGGGCTTCCAGGTGGGGAACAGACAGAAATTGACTTGTGGCGAATAGGCCTACTATGTGCCTTGGAATTTCCATAAAAGATCTTTTTACATTCTCCCAGCCCACTTGTGAGACCAAGGTTATTATTCCCATTCAAGTGAGGAAACTGAGGCCCAGAAAGGCTAAGTGATTGCCCAGGATCCCACAGGGTCTACATGGCAGAGGCGGGCTTTAAATGTCCCCAATTCCATGATCATTCTATTGCACATGATAGAATGTCCCAAACCCGAGCAGCATAGGGCCGTGTTAAATGGAGATAATTCTCATGGCGCCACAAGATGACAGATTTCTTAAAATTCTGGTGCTTATAATATAAAAGCATATCACTAGGTGCAGATTTCTTACACTTACACCAATAGCTCTTATACAATTGTGCAATCTAAACAGAATTACCATGGAGACTCAGAGTTGAGGTGCTACCAGAATTCAGATGAACAGCACTGATTTAATGTGATGAGTGCTGTGTTTCTGGGAATCTCTTTGGAAGAGACTCAGTCCAGGCCAGCATGCACCAAGTCCTGACACTGCTTCCTGGCTCGCCTCAAGACCCTTACACACAAGGGCCACCACCAAGTCATCTGCCCTCAGGGAGAGTGGCCACCCCTCCGCATTTTTCCCTATTCTTTCCTCATTCGCTGGAGACAAGCTGGGTATTTCCTGCCCTGCGATGCTGCTTTCGTGACTCAAAATCGAAGTCTCAATTCACCAAATAATTCAAGAAGCGAAAGTGTTATTCTCTCTCTGTGGCTTTCCAGCGACACGAGCCGCGAGAGACAAATTCAATCTTCATGAGGAGGAAGATTTCCATCTGAAGGCCGGTTGTTGTCACTTGAAAGTTGGACACGCACGCCACTCTCGTGGCAGCTGGACATGTTTATCAATCTGTTAAAAGTTAAATCCTGTCACTTGGGGTCATCGCTTTGTGTGAACACAAAGACCAACTCCAGCCCCGGACTGGTGCAGCCGCGCTGGGTTGGATGGCGCCTTTGCAGATCCTTATAAGCCAGTTATGCTTAAGTGGATTTTAAAAGATTATCATCAACTCGAAAACACATACAAGCGTGTGCACACACACGGTGCCCAGACGGCTGCGGTGAAGGGGGGACTGATAGACTCTGGGAAATCCTATCCTGTCTGCCGTGACTCTGCTCAGATTAAAGCAGAGCAGGCCAGCAAAGACAAGTAATTGGACACTCACCTTTCAGAGCCAATCTTCCAAATCTGTTTGCAGAGGGAAGCTGGCTCTGAGAAGGGTTCTTTCACTGCAGGACAGCTCACGGCGGGCAGTCTTCTGCGAGATGATGGAATGACTCTCCAAGAAATGACAGCAAAATCCGTGCCCCCAAGTGAAGCTTACAGTAGAGACAGAAGTGCATTCACATGGATGCATTTGGAGGAAGGGATTTAATAGTTTTTCCCCTTTTCCTTTAAATAAACAATCACTACACAGAGAATCACTCCGGTCCCTTCTGTCAGTTCACTTGTCCTGGTGGTAAAGGTGGTGACCTAGTGAGTTTATCATGCAGTTTGCATGAGACATGTTTATTAAATACTCAGCACAGATCCTGCATCAGAATCCAGAGCCAGTGCAGGCTCAGGTGTGAGTTATTCACCAGCTTTGCTCTCGCACCTGGCTGAGGCCCGCAGGAGCTCCAAAAGAATGCAGACCTGCCGCCCCGGTCCTTATCTTCCCGGCTATACTCAGGCTGCATCTCCCCCGGAAGCCTTCCCCACGCCTGGATGTCTCAAGTGGGTGCAGCCTTCCCCAGGAAGCCTGCTCCTGGCTACTGGATTTGCCATCTGTCCGAGCCTTCTGTTCTGGCCCCATTGTTTGTCTTTAGGAAACTTTCAGCTTACAGGAGGGGAGCGATCTGAGGGCAAAGACAGCTTGTTCTTCAGGGTAGCTTAGTGCCTGGGTGCTAACAGGTATCTCTAGATAGTTAGCTCAGCCTCAAAACTGATAAAGAAGTCGGGAGAACGAGATAAGTTCCATCCCTACTGTCCACTTACATTTTTTTTAATTTAAAGTATCAAATATTAAGTAGAAGCCCAGTATGATGATGCACTCCTATAATCCCAGCTACTTGGGAGGCTGGGGCAGGAGGGTCACAAGCTCAAAGCCAGCATGGGCAGCTTAGTGAGACCCTGTGTCAAAATGAAAATTTTAAAAAGTGGTTGGGGGCTGAAGCTCAGTTGTAGAGCAGTCGAGCCTCCAATGTGTGAGGCCCTCGGTTCAATTCTGGTTTCAATGATGAGTGTGTGTATACGTGAGTGTGTGCACTTGTGTACACACAGAATCCCAGAGTCTTCTGTTCCATGCACACTCAGGCATGGTGACACACACCCCCGTCCCTTCTACCCCTCCAACCCGTGCAATTTGTTCATCTCCTAGGACAGTGTCTCCTTGGTCCTTGTGTCACTGAATCAAAAAGGTGCCGGTTCAGAATATTTCTTGTGCAGATCTGAATTAAAAAGACAACTATTCTTTAAATAATCACATCTGCTACCCAGATCCTTTTTCCATATCCTTAATGCCTCATACAAACCCCAATCTCTCACCCTGACTGCATGATTCTTCTTTTGAAAACCTGCCCAATGTGTCCCTCGGCGGCGAAGCCTGATCTAAAAACACTCTTGTCTTTTCTATGAAAAAATTAAAAGACGACTAACTGCTGGGGGTGGTGGCGCACACCTGTAATCCCAGCCTTCAGGAGGATGAGGCAGGAAGATTGTGAGTGTGAAGCCAGCCTGGGCTACATAGCAAGACTCTGTCTCAAACAGCCAAGCAAGCAAACAAAAAGGCAGCAAGAACTGAATTAAAAAACTTCAGGAGTTCAGGACAAACTTGCGAGTTTGCAAGGCGAGCTGCCGTGTTCACATATGGCTCGCCTTACAGAGCAGGTTAAGTGTGTGCGTTGGTTTACGTATTTGCCAATGACAACAATTAGACAGCAGGTGACATCTGCCGAATGCTCGCTCTCTGCTGCTCGCCTGCTCCGTGCTTTATACCTGCCAGCCTGTTTAACCCTCCAAACACACCGCAAAGCCAGTACTGTCAACTTTTCCGTTTGCGGGAGAGAAAACGGAGACACAGAGAGGCTGCATGACCCGCCTGGGCCGCTCAGCTAGTCAGCAGCGGGCAGGATTCAGAACAGGATTCAGACAACCTTTCCTGAGTCTCACGATGTGCTGGGCGTGTGCTAGGTGTGGCACGACACGGGAAATCAGCAGTTCCCAGCTGAGGGCATACACTGAAACACAGGGTGCTGGGCCCACCCTTGGAGGTCCTGACCTGTGGGTTTGGGGTGAGGAATTTATCTAACAAGTTCCCAGAAGCTCAGCCTGGGGCCAGCACTGGAACATCCACTGGTTTAATGGATTTGACTTTCTTTCCTTCCGGGGAAGGAAAGAGAGAGCAGCCATTTATGGGTGGAAACAGGAGCCCGAATCCCCCCATCAAGGCACAGATTTGGTCTGGAACGCAGTGGAGGAACATGTGTTAGGGCCCTGGAATACCCCAGGCTGCTCTGATTCCAAACCACTGGCTTCCCCGAGGATTATTAATGAAGGCACAACTTTGGAGCAGGCTTGGAGGCGGTCAGAGGTGATACACCGTGTGCCAGGCCACACGGGCCAGATCAAATTGCAGCACTTCCCGGTGGGGTGGCCCCGGGCAGGTGACTTCATTATCCCGGGCTCAGTTTCCCTCTCTGGGAAGTGGACTGGGGGATGCATCAGAACGCAGAGCTTGGCCTGGTAATTAACATGGAAATGACTGGGCCTGAAACAGTGAGGTTCAAGCCATCCACGGGGACTGGCCCAAGCATCTGGGAAGTGCTGGAATAGTGAGGCTGCTGATACTGCGAATTATAATAACAATACTCGCTATTAGCATCACCCATCCCGCCACTGGTGGGCCAGTCATTGTACAAAACATTTACTGAAAAATTCCACCAAATCATCTCAGGATTCCTAATTATGATCTCTGCTCTCAGATGAGGCAACGGAGGCTCTTCCCGGTAAACCCCAGTCATGCTCTGTGTGACACTGGGCAAGCTGCCTGACTTCTCTGGGCCTGCAAGATGGGGTTGGTCTCAATGTCCTCTGGAGCCTTTCTGCTGAGATTCCAGACTGTGTGGCTCTAATCAGTGACTCCTCGCCCTGCATCATTAAGACCCCTCAGCTCCTAGAGCCTTGGGCGTCCCCAGCGTGGGGAACTTCTATGAACGTCTGGCGTCGAGGGACAGGGCTTCCTGGAATCCTGATTTGGAATTCTAGACCTCTCAAGAGTCATTCCCAAACCACAAGGCACCTGCAAACCTGGGGAGTCTGTGGCAGGGTGTGGGGGGCAGGTCCTAGATTCTCTGCCCCTTCTCGGCCCCTCCTCTGCACAGTGTGCTGGGTGCTATATACCATGCCCTAAGCCCCCGGAGCCCTGCGGGCCTGGGAAGGGGATGCCCAGGTGCCTATGTAGAAGGGGAAACAGGCCCAGAGATGTGGTCCTGCGGGCCCACAGTCATCCAGCCCATCTAAACCGTCTCCCACACATCCTTCTTCCTCCTCCTGGGTTCCCAGTCAGCCTTCATCTTGCTTGCTCCTCTCTGGACCTGCTCCTTGTGCCCTAGAAAAAGTCTAATAAAATATCTTCATGGTGGCTAAGAGCCCACCCCAGAGACTGATTTGGGGGCCTCAGTGTGACGCAGCCATTTGATTAAGAACAACAGGCCCAGGTGACCTTTGTATCCCTTCCAGATGTACCCTTCTTTGAGGCTAGGGTCCTGGATGTGTTGAGAAAGATCTAGGAGCTCCATCAGGTTTTGCACAATCCCAGGCAAGGACCAGTGGCATAAGGTCAATTCTTTGTGAAGAGGAAAGAGCACTGGATATGGAGTCTGAAAACTCATCCCAACTCTCCCACTAGCTCACTGTGTGGCCCAGGGCGGGTGCCATCCCCTCTCTGGACCTCATTTTACATGAGGATGTGCTGAAACACTGGGTTTTGGCTCCGCACCCTGGAGATTTCCTGTCTGAGGTTACTCTTATGCCTGCCTAGCCCCTCCCTGGAGCAAGACGCCAGCCCCCTTATTTGCCTTGGTAGGTGTCCCTGGGTCTAGACGGCACCTCCTCCTAAACTCTGGGCTCAGCAAGCACCGCTGAATGACTGAACGCTGCTTCCCAGTTCACAGTAGGCTGCTCAGTTCTGCAAACCAAAGTCATTACATCCAAACGCCCACCAGCGATCGCCCACCAGCGATCGGAGGAATCTGGACTTGCAAAAGAAACGGTTTCGTGTTTTGTCTGACTTGATGTAAGAGCTCAGCTTCAGAGAACTGTGTTTATCTTTTACTGCTGTTTAAAAAAATACTTTTTAGTAAAACCTTCCGACAGTAATTTGACTATGTGTGTTTTTCTACCTCTAGTCATTTTCTTGGAAAAAGGCAAAAAAAAAAAAAATGAGAACGAGTGCTACTCTGGCAACAGGCGACGCTGCTTGGGAATTTAAAGGCACAGGGATGAAAAATGTAGCTCGTGGAGCTTGCTACCTTAAAACCTGGCTAGGCATTGTCACCGACACCTTGGACAGGACTGTCAGCAGAGTCACTGTGAGCTGCAGATTCCAGCCCCGTTTCTGATGCCGATTTGCCTTAGCTTCTATGAGAGTCACTTCGATGCTCAACCCAAGCTTGTTTCTCTGCCAAGGATGACGGCAGCGACCTAATTCGTTCTGGACTAGTGTTTCCTTTCTCGCTTTCTTTTTTTAAGACTCATCTGACCCATGCAGCATGTGTATCTTCCCCTCCTTCCTTCTCCTCACTTCCTCTTTCTCCTTTGCTTTTAATTTTATGAAATGTGGGCCCAGAAAAGAGGAAGTGTTGGGGTTTCATTGGCTGGCTTCCTTCTTTATCAATGGAGTTGCTATTTATGGAAGATCTTTGTGTTTTCCAGTGAAAAGGCAGGCAGAGAGCCTCAAACAACCAGGACAGTGCTTTCTTAAGAATTGAGCAATATTTTGGCTCTTGTCTATTCAATGGTTTGCTTTTGAAAGCACATTTTCAGCCCTTTGCAAGGGTTTCTGGCTCTAGCCTTAACAGGCACCACTTTATCCAAGCAGCAAGGCCTGGCTGAGTCAGTCCGTAGCTATCGCTAAGGAGAACTTGGCCTTGATCTTGGCCAAAGGAAGGACCAAACGTTTCACAGTAAAGTGAGGCCCCAGACAGCCCATGAGTGTATGACTGACAAGCATTTACTTGATGCAGGCTGACTCCATTTCACTGTGGCGTTACTCTGCAAGCTGGGTATCCTTATCTTCATCTGCGAGATGAGGAAGCTAAGGGTCAGAGAATTTAAGTGACCCTGCCACGGCCACACAGCCAGGCAGTGACACAGCACTCTGATGTCAAAGCCTGTCCCATGAATGTTTGCCTCCTTTCTACTGAGCAAGGCAACCTCCTGCCTCAGGCTTGGAGCACAGGGATCAGAGTAGACAGGGAGAGGGTGGGTCAGGTGAAAGCCCCCCACTCCCTTCCCACCCACCTGGGACCTGGAGGGGGGTGGGCATGGGAATTAGGCTCAGGGTGTGTGTGTGTGTAAGAGACAGAGACAGAGAGAGATATTAGGAGAGAATCAGGGTAAATATATAATTAGGTGTTGTTTGTTCCCCAAATGAAAATAGCATCATGCTTTATTTCTGATATTAAAAGCCAGGCATGCTCAGGGTAACACATTTAGTTTGCAGAGAAAGGAATAATAAGGCATGTGTTTTTGAGACATCTAGGGATAAGGGGGACCCACAGCTGGGCTGAATTCACACAGCCTCAGCAGCCTGAGGTGCACCTCAGTCTTGCCTGTTGACAAGTTGCCATGGATACAGCCAGAGAGCAGTTAGCATCAGTTACTCAGTTTTGAATTTTGGACTCACATGTAACTTCGGGGTAGCTAACTTGTTGCCATCTGCTAACTGCTTTGGGTCTATTGTCCCTATGGTGGATTTTTAAGGCTACCAAAGTATGATCATGTTTACAAAGATGAAGGACATAGAAGAATTTTGACTTGACGCTAAAAAAATAAAAGAGAACATAAGATTATGTACCAATATGATCTAAGTCTTCAGATGTAAATCTACATTCTCAGACAAAGAACTTTGAGTCTGTCTCCTAAAACATTATCAATATTTACTCTTGAGTGAGAATGCTATGGATTATTTTAACTATTTACTATGGTTGTAATAATGAGTGTATTTTGCTTACACAACCAGAGAATAATACGCGCTATTTATAAAAAGGGATAGATATACAAAGACGAGATGTTTTTGAAAGGTACACAGTGACTGGTGTGTGCAGAGACAAAATAAAACAGCATTAAGCAATTTCCTGTTGACCTCAATCAACGCTCCAGCCTGGATGGATGTTAGAGAGGAGGGCGGGGTCCCTAGATGGGAGAACGTCCATCTGCGTTTCCAGAACATTGCCTTCCTCTAAGTGTCTCGGTTCTGCCCAACTCTTATGAATGGAAACACCAGTTGAAATGAGCAAGAGGGAGTTTCTCTCTGATGAAGCCCCACAAGTCCTAGCTTTGTTATATTTGCTTCCCCTGTAGACATGGCTGGTTTTATCCTGGACATCTGCCAAAAACCAAACAGAAGGGGCAGGTGGGAGAAAGTGGGCAGCAATTTCGCCTGTGTGGTCGGAGACCATAAATGAAAGTCCGCGGCTTACTGTGTGTGTTTGGTATGGAACTGTCAAGAACCCCCTTGAAAATTCCCACCGCAGGGAAGTGAATCCTAGAGTTCCTCCTGGGTCGAGTTCCTAAGTCCTTCCAGCCCTCCCTCCCCCATGATCCTGTCCTTTCGAAATGAGTGGTAAAGACAGCAATAGCAACTACGAATCCCTAAATCTTGGGAGAGGGTAGAGAGGTGAAAGCAGATCTGTTTTATGGTGCTTCTTCAATAAAAGAGATTTACAGGTAAGTCATTTTCTCTTTTTTCTAGGGGTTAGATTGAGAGGATCCAGTAAACTAAACCCCAGGGAGAACTTGGTAAAAAAAAAAAAAAATCCGACGACTGTCAAAACAAATAGCAACCAATCTGAGACACAATGTCAAGGGAGGCTGTGCTTCCAGAACAATTCAGAGCAGCGTTAGCCTGTTACAGCAAGAATGAGGACTTACAGGAACATTGAGAAGGAATTAGGATGACCTCAAATCTTAAATGTGGAGACTGATTGTGAGAACTGGATAATGTAGGTCTAGTTTTACCTCTTAGGAAATAACCAAAGCTTTAAGTATTGATGAAGAATTCATTCATTCATTCATTCATTCATTCATTCATTCATTCAGCAGTTGCTCAGTGCCCTCCCTGGGCAGGCCAGGAGCTAGTGATAGAGGTGCAGAGGGGAAGGACACAGGCCTGTCCCCAGGGAGCTCAAAGAATAGGGGAGAAGCCACAGCAATAATGCAGGATGTGACACCCAGTTATAGAAGGCAATGTGGGTGTCACTGTGGAAAGGCGGAGAGGAAGCCACTTGTATTCTTGTGTGTGGGTGCGTGCATGAGCTCAGGATTTACCGCTAAGTGTGAAGAACCTGGGGAGATGGGCAGGTTAAGGGGGCAGGTTATGAGGAGTACACAAGCCAGATAGGTAGAAGAGTTGTTCACTCATTCATTCATTCATTCAACCACCCATCGCATACAGAGATCCTACTGTGTTCCAAGCACACGTTCCCAAGTTTGTCAAGGAGCGTGGAGCTGTCAGAAGGATGTTGCCCACGGGTCTGAGATGTAGTGTTGTGGAAAGTCTGTGGCAGGGAGAGGGATGGGAGCAAGGCTGGTGCCCACGAGGGTCAGAAGGAGACAATGTCAGGGGATAGTGACAGTAGTGATATGGTCAGAGAGGTAAACTGAGGCCTGTGGACCCTGGTGAGGACTCTTAAGAATTGTTTATAATAAAAGAGAGGTGATAGGAAACAAGGAGGTAGACTTTATGGAGCTGGGGAAGGGGAAATAAAAATGATTAAGATGTGATATGTATATGTACCAATACCCCAAGATGAATGTAATTATCATGTATCACAAACATACACCAAAAAAATTGGAAAAAATAAAGAGAACTGGGTATAAGGGGCAGGAGCGTGTGGTAGACCAGTTGGTCACCAAGTGTCACGGACTCAGTGGGAAGCCAAGGGCTTGGGTGGAGGTGGGAATTGTGAATGAACACAGACAGAGGATGGCAGTTTGGGATCATGTCCTGGTGGCGGAGTCAACATTCTCCAAGGGAGGATGAGCTATGACAGGGGAAAAGGAGAGGAATCAGGGTAATGGTGAAGAGTTTTGCCCAGGCAGCAAGTGAGTGGTGGCAGTTTATAGAGGCAGGAAGAGGAGTTTGGTTTGGAATGGGGGACAGCGAGCATTTGGGGGGTCTCCGGAGGGCTTGGGCATATAGAAAGGGGTGTGAGATGGCTGGGGGAGGGTGACAGATGTCAACAAAAGATCCTGCTGTTCTAGGAGAGCGCTGGACACATGCAATTTGAGGTTGCCCATGAAGGCCTATGCAAAGTAGGGCAGCACAGATGGGTTCTGTCTTTCAAATCACGAGCTTCCTGTGTGGATGCTGTTTGGAAGGGGTGGTGGGAAGCAGATGGACCGGCAAAGTTGCTGCGGTTAACCCAGGCAGGGTGGGGACAGCCTGAAGGAAGGCAGGATAGAGAAGTGGGCAGGTTCTTGAGTTGCCGCTCAGGTGGAAGCCACAGGACACTGAGGTGTGTGTGGGAGAAGAGGGAGGTGGTGCACCCTGTTTCCCGGGTTCTGTAAGGTCCTGATGAGGGGGTCACTCACTGCAGTACCATGTGGGGCAGGGGAGGGGAAGGGGCTGAGCTCACTTACAGTCAAGGATGTAGCAGATGTGGTACGCCTAGTGCCCTTTGGTTCTCCTCCCTTCTCCACAGAACCCCGATTCTTTTCAGTGGCATCCCCACTGCCCCTACTCTGTGCAACCCACTCCAGGGTCAGTCCTCCTGCCTAAAACGGGTAACCTGCCCTGGTCAGTGATTTGCATGCATGGTCATGTGACCGATGTGGGCCAGTAAGACAGGAGGAGAGGTTTTCCAGAGGGTTCTGGGAAACAGCTTCTTGGCTTTTATCTGAGGACATCCGGAAGTGGACCTTTCTGGTCTTTTGGGTTGTCCTTTGTGAGTATGCAGTCTTAAAGCACTGAACCTTGAAGCCACCAGCCTGAGGAGAAAGAAACAGGCCAACAGGCTGGGGTTGCCCAGTGCTGGGAGCAACCTGCTTCCTTACGGGAGGCAGGTTTGAACTGTGTTTTCTCTAATTGTGGCCCCAGCATCTCAACAGATACAGGGCCAGTGCGACATCAACGTGGACACTTTCAGCAGTCACACAGGCTTCCTGTCCCAGACTGGAGCCTGAACGAGGGTCTGTGATGGAAAAAGAACTCTAGCCTTCACACCCTTCTAAGAATTTTCACGAATAGAATCCTTTTCCTAGTTAAACAAGACTTTCTTGTTTTAAACGAGGAAGGAAGTAGAGTTCAGGAAAGAAGCAGTCTCCTGCACCACCCTGTGTGGTTGCTGTACCGGGGAGGGTTAAAGGGTCTCCATAACGACAGATCAAAAGGAGAGATCAGAATGGTTCAGATACTGTTCAAAGAGAAGCAGAGTGACCTATTTTCTGAGGGTTCGGAAAAGTGGGAGTTTGCTTTGTGTTGGTTTCCCCGGATGACCTCTAAGAGACATAGCCCAGCCGGGAGGGAAGAAGAGGGGATCGTTGGTGTCTGGCACCCATGGCAGCAAATCCAACTCTCACACTTCTGAGCTGTGTCATCTCCTTCAGCCTCATTTGTGAAATGGGCAGAACAACAACTGCCCCCATTGTCCCAAAGTGGTCATGTGGGTTACACGGTTACACTGGGGAATTTGTGTACGGAGCCTGTACTGTGCCGACACGTGTGTGTATATATGCATGCATATGACAGGGAGGGAAGGAGAGAAAGAGACACAGAGAGAGAGAGAGGGAGAGAGAGAGGTGTTCTCACCTCCATTCTCTCTCCACCTCTCCCGAGTTCTCTCCTGTTTTTCATCTCCCGCATCCTTGGCTCTGGTTGTGGTTACTAGTGACGTCTTGTTTGGACTGATGGGTTCTCTGTCCTCATCTTCCTTGATCAACCTGTGACATCTCCTTTGATGGACTTCTCCCTCCTGGGACCCCTTGACCCCTTCTTCACTCAGCCACCCTGTAACTGGTTCTCTCCCTCCCTCCCTGGCTCCCCCTTCCCAGCCTCTTTGGGGTTCCTCTGGCCCTGGCACAGCGGAGCGGCCAGGATCCCACCCACAAATCTCTTCTCTTCCCAAGCTGTGCCTACCCCTCGAGGCTCCTCATCGGATTCTAAGGAAAGTCCAGTATCCTTGGTGTGGACCAGGAGACCCTGCCAATCTGTCCTCATCCTGGTCCTCTTGGTCACCTCTCCTCTCTCTCCCCTAGTTCACTTGCTCTACTTGCTGTTTCTGGAAAGTACCAAGCACATTCTCCTTTCAAGCTTCTTCATGAACTATTTCCTCTACCTGGATCTTCACCAGCCCCACGCTCAGGTCGTTGCTCGGTGTCACAGGGACCTTGCTGACCTAACAACTCCCTGCCCCATCACTCCGCATCGCCTGCCTGTCTTTCCCTCTCTCATGCACGCCCTACCCCGACATGTGTGTTCACTCTTTCTCCATTAAAATACCAGCCCCACCAAGTCAAGGATCTTATTTTTGCACAGTTGTAAATTCTGCTTCCGGAACAGCATGCAGGGCACAGTGGACAGCCGTCAAACACAGGCCATCACGGAGGGCAACTGCTGTTAGGTACTATGGTTTGTGCTTACGAAGCAAGAGATAGACCCAACGCCCTCCCCAAATTCCTTTGGCTTTTCCAAGCCCAGGAGTCGTAACACAGAGAGGGAATATAAATGGCTTATATGAGAAAGGACCCCAGTAGAGGGCCCAGTGCTCGGGGCCTTCAGGGTCAGCACACTCCTGTGCATTCTGTGCTTCCTAAAACGCCACTCTGAGCAATAAAGTTAGACAGGTGCTTAGACATGTCTGTTTTGGAGGCAGTTTGACCTATGGTGAGAATGTCAAATGAAACAAAAACATTCTGACATTTTAAGAGCTTTAATTTACTCATGATAAAAGCCGTAGCATCTGAATATGTCAAGTTTATAAGGCATAGACTTTAGAACAGGCATATGTGTCTACCTAAACAAGGCACGTCAGCAAGCTGAGCGACCCCTGGAGGAGGATGCAGGAGCAAGTTGGGAGAAACAGGATGTGTGTGCAGATACATCCGATGCTTGGTTCTGGGTGGATCTGTTCCTGTCACTGCAGTTTGAAATTGGGTTTTATGTGAAAGTAAACAATTGTCAAGGTCATTCAGAGAGATGCATCCCAAAGGCCCCAGACAGTCTATGATTGCTGCCAATTGGTAGGATGTAGTGGGAAAAGCAGAGATCTCGAATGAGACAAACTTGAGGCAAATCTTAAGTCTGCTGAGCAACCGCAGGTAAGTTATTTAACACCTTGGCTTTGGTTTCTCCCTTTGAGAGGCAGAAGTACTATGAGTCACCCAACCTGTTTCCCTTGTAGTCTAGCGTTCCGCCTGGCTACATCCCTCAACTTTCCTTGCAGTTAACTCTGACGCATGGCTGCGTTCTGGCCGGTGGGACGGGACGAATGAGACATGTGCGTGTCCCAGCCCGGCCCTTGAGAACCTCTTCCAGGTGACCCACCATGCTCTTTCTCCTGGTTTGGGGCAGGGAATCACAGTGACCTCAGAAGCTGTGTGGTAAGTGGTGGCACCACCAGATTGAAAGGCACATGTCCCTGAAATGGTGCCTGGAGGAGAGCTCTCTGCCTCAGACATAAAGCGGGAAATAGCTGTGTATGTATTGAGCTTCTGGGTTGGGAGTTTCATTGTTATATCAGATATCATTACCCTGATACCTTGGAAAAGTGAGGATAGGAGTTTTTTTGGAGGGCTGAAGTACACTTTGTATTTCAAGCTTCCAAAAGCATCTTGGTTTGTAGCAGGAGTTTCATGGATGTTAGTGCTTACTATCCTCTTGCCTAGTTCGTTAGTTAATCTGCAATACTTCTTGCTCACAGATCTCATGCAGGGTTTTGCTAGGCTCTGAGGGGGATTTCAGAAATACAAAACAGTTCAAGCTCTCCAATTCCAAGTCTTTATCACGGGATGACAATTGCCCTTTATGGGTGTATATATCCTAAAGTAGCAGACTTCCGAAAGAAAAGATTGGACTTAGTGTCTCTGGGATTAGCCACTAGAATTCAGAAGCAAGGAGGTCCCTTTGGCTAGTGAGGGAAGAATCAATAAATCATCCAGCTTTTAAAGGCAGCAGCTACCTGGGCTATCATGAATAATAGGCAATCAAAAAGGTATAAGAGTTTCTATTTCATTTTGGGAAGAATGAGCACAATCTATTCATTCTCATAGCAGATATTCATTGCTAACCACGTTAACAATGTAAGCTACTTAGAAAATTAACTTAGAATATGGAAAAGGCTATATATTAAGACAAGGATGCCTGCTGCTGAGTCATTTTATAAGGCCAGAAGACAGAACGACCCAAGTGTCCAACAGTAGGAGAATCCTTGAGTAAATCACGGCCCTTCCCCTTCATGTAAGCTGTCTCTAAGAAACCCCATGGGAATCTGCAGCGCTGTGTGCCACCCTCGGGTCAGTGACTCTTACATGATGACCCTGGTGTGACTTCTCCACACCCCATTGCCCTATTGCCATCCCTCCGTGGGACGTCACACCTAGATGACTCCAAGGCATCACAAACCCAGGCCTCCAAATCCCAGGTGTATGGTTCACACCATGGTGCCCCCATCTCCAGCATGGTCCTCTTCTGAAATCTTCTACCTACCCCATCTCCAGTTGCGGGAGTCAGGATTCTGGGACTCCTTTCCTCCATCCCCACATCCAAACCCCAGTAGAACCAAAGATAGGTTCTACTATCTTTCAAATCCATCCCCTTCGGCTCACCTGCTGTCTCCTTGGTCTACACTGCCATCTTCGTTCCCAGAGCTAGTGGCTCAGCTTCCTAGGTGGGCTTCTTGCATACACCTCACACTGTTCTCCAGTCTGTTCTTTTTCTTGGGGGGTGCTGGGGATGGAATTCAGGGCCCTGTGCTTGCTAGGCAAGCACTCTACCCCCTACCCTTGCCTAGGTCTCTAAAGCCCTCCAGTCCATTCTTCATCCTGGTGCCCCTCAGCTCCAGAGCCCTCCAGTGGCTTCCCATGACATTTGGAATAAAGGCAAGAATTCAGTAAGTGCCTTGTTTGCATCTAGCCTCTCTCCCCTCTGCTCTTATTCTCTCTCCTAGTCTCCTCCACAGCCCACAGGATGGTGCACAGTGCTTCATTCTGCTCACAACACATTTCCCAAGCTTATCCTCCCCCCACCCCCCCAGCACCGCTGCCAAGTTCACATCTGCATCTCCTTCATTCCTCACAGTCTCAGCCACCTCGAGGAAGCCCCCCAGGACCTGCCTGAAGGCCAGGCACCTTTGGGACCTGCCTACCCACAACTGGTCAGGAAAAGGGGGCTCAGGAGTGTTCTGGATGATGAGGACCCAGGAGTTACAGAAGTCTGTCACTAATCGCTTCGTGGCCTTTTGGCTAAGATCAAGTATAAAGAGGTCTGTCACTGACAATGCAGAGTGAATGTTCTACTTTCGGTCAGGGGGCATCAGACCTCAGATCACAGACGTGATACTGAGTTTGAATCAGGACCAGTCATTCCTGCCAGAAGCATTTACTACATACCAGGTGGTGCGCCACCTCTCTACTCTCCGGGAGCTTACCACTTATTAACAAATTTCAAAGCCCTGGGTAGCAGGGAAGCAAATTTGTATTCAAGGAGCTCCTGCAAATGTGTTTTATTTCCTTGAGTAAGACATTTAATTTTCTGGGTCTCAGTTGCAATAACAATTTTCCCTGACTGCCCGGTGGTGATTCGGGCTGCGGTTCACACTGCTAAGATCCCAGGCCTCGAAAGTGGTGCAGGGGGAGACGTCGGGCTTTGAATCCGAGCAGCTGAAAGTGTGGCATTCCCAAGACCCTTCTTTGATCTCCCCCAGAGGATTTTGTTATTAAAGCAGAGCGCAGAGCAGGTCCAGGCTGGCAAGGACTTGGGGATTAATGTCCAGGGTGTTGACATCATAATTGAGCCAGCGTTGAAGGCTGCAGCATCTGCTGTGGTGCCAGAGCCCATGCGGCACCTCCTGGCTGGCAGGCACCTCTGTCTTGGGCGGCAGCCTGGGTGGCCTTAAGGCTGCACTCACCGCATGCTCAAAAGCTACTATCAGGTGAGAAAAGCTCTCATTAGGGCCAAGAAATCGACTGGTATCCCGGGCTTCTCAGGACTACAATGGGGACTCAGGGGAGAGGTTTTGTGGCTGAGGTATCTAGGGACAGTAATTGAGTTACCATTAATGTGATGGGAGGCTGTGGTCAGTGACAAGTATTAGTGAGGTTGGCAGGCTGTTGCAGGCCATTCTGCATTTTCTCTCTGGCATGTGTTCATTTCCTTTAAAAATGTTTCCTGTCACAGGAGAGTCCAGCAGTCAGGAGTGCAGAGGGGACATCAGACTGCTGGTGTCTGGAGGCGGCAAAGGGATGCTGGCTTGCTGCGGGAGGGACACTGTGTGCCACATGCCTTGTCTCTGTAATAGCCATAGTCCTGAGGAGGCCAGTTCTCTTATACTTATGTTCCAGATGAGGAAACCAAGGCTCCAGAGGGTGGGTGACCTGCCTAAAACCACTTCATCAGGAAAGGATGGCGGATGAGATTCTCATCTAGTCCCTGAGTCCACACAGCCTTTCCTCCATTGAGGGTCCATTTGTAGATGCTCCTCAGCTATGTCCCCATCCCCTTCCGAACCTGATGTCCTGCTAACCGAAGAGACTGCAAACTCCTCCATTTCTTGTCACAACTCCTGATCCCGGTGGCTCCCATCCGGACCACCATGGGGGCCTCAGACTCTGTCTCTCTGTCTCCTCTTGCTTCCTTCGTGGTTCCCCAGGGCTTGCTGAGCAGAAGACCAAAGCAGCTCATTTCTCTGCTTCCCATCTTTCCAAGGGTTCCTGTCCTGTTTGGCTACAACCCCAACCACATAGTGAGGTCCACAGTGCTTCATGTCTCTGGCCCCCGCTTTCTTCTCTAACTCCTCTCCATCTGCTCACCCTACTCTTTGCCGTAACCACACTGGTCTTCTACTAGTTTCTGGAAGGCTCTAGAGAACATGTCATTCTTTCTACTTGGAATGCTTCCTCTCAACTTTTGTATCAAGGATCCCAACTCAACCTCAAATACAAGGTGTGATTGAAAAATATGGTGAGGGCTTAAATTTAAAAAATTATTATAGTAAAAAACACATTCCCATTAATCTCCCTCAAAATGTTCTTCTTTGATTTGAATGCACATCCCATTGTTCTCGGCACTTCCTGAAGCCATTCTGGACGTTATCTTTCATGAGTGTCTTTAGTTGCGCTATCATGGCTGCCTCAGTGTCCTGAATTGATTCAAAACATTGGCCTTTTATGGTCATTTTGGCTTTGGAGAAGAGCCAGAAGTTGCACAGTGCCAGATCAGGTGAATAAGGTGGACGAGGACACACTGTGATGTTTTTACAAGCCTTTCCATTGGCTGGCAGTCAGCAGCAACATTCACTGTATTTTTGATCACATCTTGTAAAGACACGGATGAAAGAGGACTTCCAGAACTACTTCAGAAAATGGCAAGAATGATGAGATAAGTGTATTCAAAGTCAACGGGAATAATTTGAGGGGGATTAATGGCAATGTGTCTTTTACTGTAATAAATTTGTTTATTTAAACACACATCACATTTGTTGATCATCCTTTCTGTGTCTTACTCAAAGACTGTTCCTGGCCCTCCCTGTCTAATCACACTCTTCTCCTTAGCATCCTACACTTGGCCTTCATCGCTCTTTGTGTGTGTGTGTGTGTGCTGGGGCCGGAGCCCAGTGCCCCACCATTGCTAACCGCGTGCTCTAGCGCTATAGGCCCATTATTTTTTAATGATTTGCAGGTGTCTCCTCCTTTGTGCATTGCTAACTGTTTTTGTTTGTCTTTGGTCTTTCTCCTCCTTGATTTTATGAGCTCCTACAGGTTAGGGACCAGGTTGCTTTGCTCCCCGTGAGATCCCCAGCACCTCACATCCTGCCCAATAGATTTCCAATAAGCACTTTTAGAATTTGCTGAATGAATAACAGTTCTCAAGAACTGTCGGCACCGTCTCAGACAATGAGGTGCGTGTGAGCATATTTATAGAGTCAGTTCAGTAAAACATGGTCTCATCCAGCTCTTCGCCCATGAGTCACTGCCATCAATATTTACTAAGCACCAAGTGGGTGCTGAGGACGCCAAAGTGAATGAACAAACATGGCAGCCCCAGGAGCCCGGTGGGGCTTCCGTGTCACGTAGCTGCTCACTTCTGTGACCGCGGGCTCGGGAAGGCTCATAAAATGGAAATAAAGATACCATCTTGCGGTGCCAGTTTGACGCTAAATGGAGTGAGAAAGTGCATAAAAATAGAGGTCAGTAAGGAGAAGATGCTGTCGTTGTTATTGTTTATTTCCTGAGTGGGGCATAAAGTGAAGTTAGGCCAATTCTATGGAAGTCGGATAGAAATGCTCCTAGAGCTGCGTAAACGCCACTGAGGAAAGTGTGTTAGGTGGGGGAGGCCTTTGAAGGCCAAGGAAGGGGGAGAACAAAGGGGAACTTTTGGGGGGACCCGAGGCTGTGAGATTTTGAGAATTTATATTCTGCCATTTCTCTCTGTCCCGTGAGGGGTGATGCCACCCTCTCTTCTCCCCAGAATGGTTTAGTTTCTTTTGAGGACTACATCCTCTCTGTTCGCTTCTCCTGCCCCAACCTCATCCCTGTTCCCATCCTGGTCCTCCCCTGGAAGCCCATGCCACTAGTTACCTTTTCCCTTCACAGCGGGAGGAATGAAGGCTTGGGGACAGTTCTGCCATCCATCAAACACAATTGGGTGTTGGCAGCCATGGTTTTATTATTGGCGGAGGCTGGCGCCTGGGGATGAAAAGCTGGGGTACACAGCAAGAGAATTACCAGCTCCTCAGAGACAGATGGGAAGCCTGGGGCCATCTCATCTGCCTTCTGTCCTGGGCGGGAAACCCTGTCAGCATCCTTCTGAGGAGGCCATTCAGCCACTGCACAGATGGACGCCCTCCAGTGTCCCTAGGTTCATGTCATTGAGACTCAGTGTAGAGGGGTATCAGTCATGTGAGCTTCGGGCTCCGGGCTCCAAGTTACGCACAATCTCCAGGGCAAACAGCTCCTCAGGGAAGAGCAAGGGTCAGGTCTAAGAGGAAGGAGGGGCTTCTCTCCAAGAGGAAGTCCAGCTCTGTCCCCTGGCCCAGCCTCAGTTTCCCCATACATAGGGTGGGAGTGATAACAGCCATTACTTGGTGGCGCTGCTGTGAAAACAGTTGTAGGACTAGTGGGACTAGTTGGAAGGCCGCGCTCCAGGCCTGGGAAGACTGGGCGGGTGCTGACTCCTCTTATTCACCTTGGGGGAGCCCTTTCAGTGAAAGGCTGACACGCCATCGATCTCCAGCTCCAGGAAGGCTGCTCCCTGCTCTCCAGGGAGGGAGAAGCCTAGGGCAGAGGAAAGCGAGCCAGGGCTCACCAGTGGTGCAGCCCACAGAGCTCCAGCGACCTTGGGTGATTGCGTCCCCTTTCTGTGGCTTGGTTTCCTCACTCGCGGGACAGGGTGGCATCCGAGCAGTTAGCAACACAGCCAGATCAAGCTTCTGAAATTCATAAGCGAAGGCCACTTCCTTCCTGACGTCCCCCAGCGCACTGTACAGACTCCTCCCTCACCCAGCCCACAAGCACTTTGACACCAGCTTGCCCTTCTTCATCCCTTCTCCTCCATTGCCCCTCACTCCTTCCTTCTTGGAACACACCAAGCACTGTCAGGCCTGTTGCACTTGGCAGTCCTCCCACCTGGAATGCTTTCCCCCGGCCGGCCCCCATTTCTTTGGGGGCTCTGAGAGGCCCTCTCTGGCCGCTCTGTCTCATGGGAGGCTCCTTTTCTCTCACTTTCTGTCCCCTTTCTCTGAGTACTTATCTGTACCTGACAGACATTTATGCAATTGCTTGTTTATTGCCTTTTCTCTCCATTAACCTGTAGGGGGCGCTTTGCCTTTTTAATCTCTGCCGATTTCCAGGCCCTAGAACTGGGCCTGGCTCCGTACAGACGGTCATCATACGCTTTCTGTGAATGAGTAAGGGCATCTATATATCACAATTAACAATGTCTGTGGAAATGTGCCTGGTCCATGGCAGGTGTTTGGCAGATGTGAATTTTTAATCCCCTCCTTAATGAACCAGAGTATATTTAAAAAGCATACTGTCCTGGGAGGGGCCACCCAGTGATTTAAATTCCCACTCGATTCCTGGGAAAGGGACCACCCAGTCGGGAGGCCGAAGGCGGGCAAGCCAGGAGGAGCCTCACAGATAAACTTCACTTGCTAAGCAGTTTCGCCTCCGGCCAGCTCTGTTTATGTCTGTATGTACAACGATTCTCCAGGCGACTGAATTGCATTACCCTTTTCATTCTAATAATAAGAACAGAATTCAGATGTGGTATTTGATGATGTCTTGTCTATTAAACAGCATCAGGACTGCCTGGCTCAGTTCAGCAAATTACTGCCGACTGGAAGACTGCCGTGCCTCCACCGAAGTGCCAGGGTGGCCGTGGAAAATTCTGCCCGTTTACAGCTCCTGTCTCAAAAATGAATTTTTATTCCATTGCCTTAATCTTTGGGGGGATCAGACATGTGTGCCTATTCCCGGGGAGACTTCAACTGTAAGATTCTTTTTTGTTTTTTTTCAAATGCAAGATTCTTGTAGCAGAACAGAGCTGGGAGGTTTCCTGAAGGGGGAGAGAGACAGCCTTCCCTGCCCGGCTGGAACTGCTGTTTGTGTGATTCCTGCTGTGAGAGAGAAGAGGGTGGACTGGATCCCTTCCAAAAATCAGAAGGGAGGCCGATTCCAACTTTGAAGGGTGTTAAAGTCTCCAGACCAAGGCGACAGACTGAGCAGAGGAAGGAGGAAGGGGACAGGTGGGAGCGTCTTTTCTGGTTCTGTTCCTCTAAAACCAGATGACTGGGAATCACATGCATCCAGAAATTTTCTGGTCCCAGCACATAGTAAGCACTCAATAAATGTAAGTGGAGTTCACACCGAGTTCAGCTGGGGCTGGTGGGGAGGCTCTTCCACTGCTCTGCTCTCCATGGGGGCTCGACCAAGTCTGTCCCCTCTCTCTCCACCCCTCAGCGTATTCATATTGCCTAGTAATTTGTCACAAGCCCCCAGCAGCCTTGGAGCCCTTGGCCGTGTCACAAGGAAGGATCCAGCCCTTCCCAGGGGAACCACCCAGTCTGGGAGGAGGCACAGTTCTGCCCACACCCGGGTCTCTGAGTCAGAAGGGCATATGCTTTCTCAGTGACTAATTTTACTACTGTTGTTTCTACTGCATTGCAAAAACCCTGTTAGCTTTTTAGAGAAGGGGCTTGTGCAAGCTGAGATCTCAAGACTGGTCATCTTGATAATGAACAATTTTCCTAACCAGCCTCCTACTCTGGTTCCTCATCTCAGTCCTTCGACTGCACTGTGAAGAGAGGAATCCTCACAAAACTTTTGCTGTGGCTGTCTGCGGGCAAGGGCTCTTGTGACCGTGGGCGGTTAGTGAAACAGTGGCAGCCAGCAAACGCAGCATTAGTGCAAAGCTACAGGGCTCGTGAGGGAGCGAATCCAAGCAAAGGAGTTCTTCTGTGCACTGGTGATGGACAGGTGTAAAAGTGAGAATGGGTGCCCTGTGATCTTTGCGAAGCAAGCTGTGAGCTGGTTGTGTGGTCAGGAGATAGCAAAGAATTAGCAAGGGAGGCCTGCCTCTTTCCTTCCTTCCTCCCTTCTTTCTTATCTGTCTGTTTATCTATCTATCTATCTGTTAGCTATCCATCCATCATCTATCAATCTATCCATCTACCTGTCTATCTATGATCTATCACTTAAACTTTACTAAATATTTCCTAAACCCTTGCTGTATGTCTTGTACTATTCTAGCCTTTTGCAGTATAGCAGCAAACAAAAGAGAAATTTTCCTCACTTGAGACTTATGTTCCAATGATCTATATCTATGTATCCATTGCATGCAGTGTCCTGAAATCAGACGGACAATAAAAATCACAGAGTCAGGACTGAAGAATATGTCTATCAGAAGAGAAGGCCAGGACTATGGGAGAAGTAGAGACACTGAAGGGCAGATCACAGTGTCATATGGAGTTGCCGATGCTACATGGGGACTTTAGCCCAAGATTCCCTAACAGCTGAAGCCAAGGAGAAAGTGTGTCAGGTAGACAATGAATTCCATTGTTCAGAAAGGGATTCTCCTATGATAAAATATGTGATTAATTGCACCACTTTATTTAAGCCATAGAATGGTCTCATAATTCAGTTGCCACTGTTAGCCGCATTTTACAGATTTTTAGGAACTGGATCTTAAATGCAGTCGAGTACCTTGGCCAAGGTCACACCTGGGAAGGAGCAGAGTTAGGGGAATCCTCAGGCAGTCTGACTTAGATCCCGGCTCTTATCCATGTCCTCCACCGCCTCTCTGACAGGGAGCAAACTGAGAAAGGACATCCGTGGTCCCTGAGTGAAACCTAATCACCCTGGAGAATCGTCTCCTGCCAGGGATGTGGGAAAAATTATGAGAGAGAGGCACATCCATACACTGGGGGAAACCTGTTAAGTCTGAAGTTCACCAGCCTTTAAACTCAAGACAGCCCAGTAGCCCAAGAATGGGATAAACAGCGGTATCAGGTCATGGGCTCAACTGATCTAGGGTAAACTGGCCTGAAAATCCCACATCCATTTCTTAGTCCTAAAGCTATCTTAGTAAAATGATGGAGTGGAAGTAACCTCTGTCGTTTGGGCTCCTGCCTGTCCCCAGGCCCACTCCACTGTAGGGGACCTTGGGCTTCCCAGAGCGCAGTCCTGGGACTAGCAGCCGGGAGCCGCTCTCCAAGGTGCTGAACTAAACAGTGGTCAGGGTGGGGCGCCCCTTCCAGCTGGTTCCTTGCTCTGGCTCTCTACTCCTCCTAACCATTCTAGCATTCTACCAGGTCGAAAAAGGAGGCAACCCATCTGAGCAACTTGAGCAAGTCTGCTAATTTGTAAGCATTCAAGTTTTGAGAGGTCGGTGATGGACTTTGGGCAAATTTCTTAAAACTTCTATGCCTCAGTTTTCTCGCCTGTAAAATGCAAATAATAATAATAATAATAATGATAATAATAATAATAATAATATTAATAATACCAAGAAAGAGTTCCAATGAGGATCAAATGAGTTATTAAGGACTTAATGATGCCTGGAAAATAGTAAATCCTCTTATACATGTGTTTGTTAAAAACATTTGGTTATATTCCTTAAGGCGAAATTGCTTGGTAATGGGGTCATCTGTGGGCTGATGAGCCCGGAAGAATTATGTCATGCTATGGGATAAATTGGGCCTTAGGGTGGAGTGATGGCCGATGACATAGAAAACAGAATCTTGTTCTCTGCCTTCGCATCACATTTACATGCCAAGACAGAAGCCCGCACCACATCAGTTTATCTGCTGCATCTCCGAATTCTAAGTACTTCAATCATGTTCTAAAATTCTGAATTCTGCATGCTTTACAGTTTTAAAACAGCAGCTGTGCATCAATCCCAGAGGTGAGAGGGAGTCTGTGTCACCCACATCTCTTGGATCCCTCTCGGGGGGTTTCGGGGGGTGGCTAATTAATTATTGTTTGCAAAGCAATGGAGAAATCCTCTAGCGAAAGTTGCTATAGAAATGCAAGTTGCTGTATTATTATAATTGTTTTGAAAGTTTACTTATTGGGCAGGGAAAGATGGAGAATATGTTTTCTTCCTCGATTGCAGTAGATAATGTTGTGTAAATTGGCATTTATGGATGGTAAATCACTTTATGGAGACATTGTATCTCTAAAGCTACAGGGATCTCGTAATGGGAAAAGCACACAAAAGGTTTTTCCTTTTGCTTTTGCAACCTCTCATTCATTCAACTCTTATTTCCACAAATAAATGTGCAAAGACATGTTTTAACAACGATGTGGATTCCAGCTTAAGAAGACCCAAGACAAATTTCAATACAAAATTTCCTGCATAGAGTCAATACTTCAGATTATAACCCTCATCCCCTTAATTTATGTTACTGCTTCAGCAACCTTAGGTTGAAAGTTTGAAGCAGAAACAAAGGAAGATAGGGATAGACATAAACTTCAGTAATTAAAATTATTGCCAGGCTTCTCTATCTCAAATGCTATCAAAACTCACAGCTTCATTTGGTTAAAAAAAAAAAAGTAAAATGATCTAGAGCATCCCACATGTGGGAAATATCTTTCCCTTGTTATATATGCATTTCATTTTCTCCACACTATCTACTTTTCCCTATTTGAGAGAGAAATACCTACTTTATAGGTATAGTTGACAATGATTGGATGAAGCTTACCCCTTTCCTTGAATTTATCTGTTTCCAAACTCAAGTTTGACATAATGACATTCATCCTAGCATACTGAAACCAAAATTCACTAGGATAAAAATTTAGCACCATGGAGGAAGCAGACCAGGCCTTCCGTGCCAGCTAGATAAGAAGGCAATCACTACTGTGATCAGCGGCTTCTCAGCCGAGTTTTATCTCGAGCTGCACAAAAATTGATTTGCAATCGGTTATATTTGTTTATAAAAAATCCCATAAGAAGAGTATGAAGTTGATCAGATGCTCACCTCTTTATGAATAAAACGTAAAACTCAAACCTGGACCAAAGACCATTTTTTTTCTCCCCAACAGGCCCTTTGAGCTATCGCTCCTAGATTTTCATTGCTTATTCATCTGGGGACCATCCTAGCCCCCCAACTTTTTCTCCTCCACTGCACTCTCCCTGGCAGCACATGTCTGTGCTGAATTGCCTCTGGACTCCCACGCTACCTTGTATGTTATGGGCTTTCTCATCCTAATAATGGATAGAGGAGAGGATGATTGGCTGAGCCAAGTCTTGCTTCCTGAGGGCAGGGACTTTTATTTTATATTTTTCTCCTAGTCCTGGTGGCAGTGATCTGATCGCAGGGGGCAGATAATGACACTTTTTTTTTCCCCAGTACTGCAAGTTGAGCCCATGGATGCTCTCCCACTGATCTACATCCCATTATTATTATTATTATTACTACTATTGTTTATAGTAAGGCACAGTCTCACTAAGTCACCCAGGCTGGCCTCAAACTTGCAATTCTCCTGCCTCAGCCTCCCAAGTAGCTGCAATTGCATATGAGTACCACCACGTGTGGCTAGGCAGGGATGCTCTTTATTGAAGTCATCAGGTTGCTGTCCATTCATATCAGCTGTGCAGATTTTGCTCCTTGTGGGTTAGCCATATTGCAAATGGTCAGTAAGTCCAATGACCTGGCATATCTTCATTTTAAAATCTTGTAGATTCCATCACTTACTTAGCTGTGTTCAGGCCTATGGATTTACCTCTTGCAGCCACTCTTGTTTCTTTTCATCTCATTATCTGCCCTGTGACCAGAGGGATCATTTAAAATACAAATCTGATTTTATCAGTGCCAGGTTTCCTGCCTGACCACTGTACCTTTCTTCTTCTTTTTTTTTTTTTTTGTGGTGCCGGGGATCAAACTCAGGCCCTTGTGCTTGCAAGGCAAGCACTCTAATCACTGAGCTAAATCCCCAGCCCTGTACCTTACTTCTTGGTTGCTAATGAACTTGCTCCCCTGCCTCAGGACCTTTGCACATGCTGTCACCTCAGCTTGGCCTAGTCTTTCATTGTTTACCTTTTGCCTGGTTATTGTACCATCTCTCTCTCTTTCTCCAGGCTGGTTAAGCCTCCAGTGCTGGGGGTGGAGCCCAGGGCTTTGAACATGCCACCTCCTCTCCCTGCTTTTTAAAATTTTGAGACAGGGTTCTGCTAAGCAACCCAGGCTGACCTTGGGCCTGTGGATCGTCCTGCCTAAGCCTCCCCAAGGAGCTGGGATTACAACATGTCATCCACCACATCTGGCCTCCACAGCGTTTCTCTGTCTGACTGAAGTTTTAATTTTCCCGTCACCATCTCAGCACAGGGTTCGCTGAGAGCAGAACCCTGGGAATCATCTTTGCTCCTTTCTCCTTTCCCCAGTGTCTGCTGCATGCCATCCACCAGTGTGTCTTGTGACAAATCTGCTCCTTTTCTCTAACTCCACCCTAACTGCAACCCCATCCTTCCTGCCAAGGGCTCCCTGAGGGTCTCCTCACCGTCCACTCTTCCCATCCCTGCTTCTTGGTGGCTGTACCACCTTCTGACAACAACTCAACTCACACCGAGAGCTTTCCTGTCATTGCCACATTCACCAAGGAAAACATTCGTGCTCCTCCCACGACCCACGAAGCCCCGGAGGATGCATGGCTGCCACCTTGGGGTCTTCCTGACTTGATGCCTGTCCTTGTGACAAGTGCTCAACCGAGCGCCTGCCCCCAACCTTCTGCCTCCCAGGAAGTGGCAGCTCCTATCTGCCGGCTGCCCAGACCGAGACTCAAGGTCAATGCGGCTCCTCTCTAAATCACCCCCCAGTTTCCTCCTCTGCTTTCAGAATGTGCCCCAAATCTCAAGCCACCACACTTCCGTAGCCACCTTGGCAGTGGCCTAACACCTCTCCGTCTCAGTGGTCATATGCCCTCCGCTGGCCACCAACCTCCCCCAACTCGGTTCTCAAGCGTTGGAACAGCGATGCTCATCCGAGACTCAGGCTGGGTCACTCGCTGCCCCAAACTCTCTAGGGGATCCCACCTCACGCAGAGCCAAAGCTAGCGTCCTCAAAGTGGCCCGCACAGCCGTGTGACCTGTCCCCTCACCATGCTTCCTCTTTAATCTCATCACCTACTCTTTCCTCCTTTCCTTGCCTCTCTCCAGCCACACCGCCCTCCCAGGCAAACTCCTGCCTCAGGACCTTTGCACCAGCTCTTTCTCTCACCTGGGGTGCTTGTCCCCAGATAGCGATCATTTATTTATTCTTCCTTAGGCATTATTTGCTCTATCACTTCCTGCCAGTGTATTTATTCAAATGCCAATAAGACCTCTCACTAAGTTCTTTACCTTGTGCAAAATTGCACACTTCCTTTCCCCAGAAAGAAGCCCATTTTCCTGAATTACTTTTCTCCTTAGCATTTGTCTCTATGTAGCACACAGGGCCGGCTTCAGCGATATGGTTACTGCTTGGTCACACTGACCTCATGCATGGAAGGACCTTGTACTGCTCAGTTTAAGGCTCTGTGTTTCTGTCTTGAGTACAAAGACTTAGCTTGTTTGTGGGTCCTAGCAACCTATTCTGTGCTTTTCTTATTTTGTTCCTCGTCTCTTTCCACAGAGGATGTCAATTCCACAAGGGTGGGGATACTGTCCACATCTGTAACCCCTATGCCTGGAAGAGAGCCCAGCCTGTAGTAGATGCTCAGTAAGTACCTACTGGATACATGGGTCTCCCCAGCTAAATGAGCCAGGAACCCGGCAGTCATCCTTGACAGCCACCAGCCTCCTCTAAGCCCCCAGTCCGACCTGCATCCATTTGGAGTCTTAAGTGGATTTTGGATCTGTCTGCTTCTCTCCACTTTCTTTATACCACCCACAGCCTGCTACCTGCATACATCTCTAACTCACTTTCTAAATGGCCTCCCCATTGTGCCCTCCAACCATTTCCCATAGTTGCTACCTTCTACCCCTAGAGCTCAGGATGAAGCTCAGTGCCCTCAGCACAGTCTAGAGGCCCAGCCCAAGCTGGCCTGTCCCATGCCTGCCACATCTCACCCTCCTCCCTGCACTGCACTTTCTCTGGCCTCCTCGCAGCTTGCAACTTATTTATTTATTTATTTTTCTCTGCAAACATTTCTGTCCCCTATTTCCAGAGCACCCTTCACCTCCTCTAATTCTTTCTGGCCCTCAGCTCCCTTTTAGAAGCCCCGAACCAAATCTCCCCATCTTCACTGAGATAGCAACCCCCAGAGGCCTCTGTCCTTAGCCTTCTCGTGGTCAGTCCCGTGTGGCTACCAGGGTGCTTGGCTGTCCCTTTGCCTGCAGGACCCTGAGGAGCACACCTCCGAGATCTTTGCATCCCCATCCCCAGGGAGCTGCCACGAGGGCACGGCAGGTGCTCAGGCTTCAGTGCCGCAGTTACTCCTCGCACCCTCCCACTGTTGGGGGCACTGGAAGGAGGCTGCACACTGGGGTGCCCCGGCTCTGTGTGCTGCCAGAGATGTTTTGTTTGGTAAGCACAGAGCTGGCTCACGTGGCACTTTTTTTTTTTAATTTGGATGAATCGCTAACATTGAAAAATTGGGAGCGTTCGCATAAAACTTTGACGATTTGGCTTCTTTTGAAAAATCGAAATGTCCAGCAGCCTGAACCTGCAGTGTGTCAGTTGCCGGGAGCGGACCTGGGGCTGCTCTGGGGGAGCCTGGTCACCAAGCCGTGGAGCGGCCCACCTCTGGGGCGGGGACCGCCTGGGCGGGAGGTGACCAGCAGACCACAGACCCCATCCTGAAGGGTCGTGACCCGCGAGACCTCTAGGATTCCTACCTGGCGAGAGGGAGAGAAAGAGGCCCCTAAAGGATGTGGTGAATGTTAGATTCTTTTCTTGGCTACTGTATTAAGAGGTGTGCAGAGTAGGGGGCATTTTCAGAGTTAGATTTAATTCGTTTCAGCACAAACAATGCAGCTTCCTTAGTTGTGGACGAAATTCACGCTGGCCTCCCATAAATGATACTTCCTGTATTCTCCAAAGACTCAATCTTGCTCTCTGAGGAACCCTTTTTCATTCCTTCTCGGCCATGTACTAAGAGTTTGGGTCTGCTGGGTTTCCTACATTTCCTTTCTTCTTGTAGTTTTCAAACTCACACTTACAGTAAGTGAATTTCGACACTGCTCCCTGCCACGTACATTCAGAGAGACTGGAAAGAGCCACCCTTTCAAAAATCAAGTTGCAAGCCAGATGTACCATTCCGGTAAGCAATGCAGCTGACTTCAGCTTTATGACGATACTCTAACTGAACTCAGCCTTGTTTTGACACCACAGTGACCTTAAGGACAAGAATTCATAGTTGGGAATGTTGAGTTGCTTTTGCACGTGGGGCAGTCTAGTTACTGAGAGCAGGATCTCAGATCCTATTAGCACAGGTGGTGAGGAGCACATTGCTGCAATTCCCCATCCTAATGCTGTTTTTGCCAAGCATGTGTGTGGATCTTGGTGGTGTAGAATCAGAGAAAGGTTGAGAAGAGCAGAGGGGCAGAAAGAAAGGGGAAGAACTATGGAGGAAGTCTGGGTCCATCGCGACTAAGAGCCGGGTGAGGGCAGAAGCCTGGGTCGGGCTGCAGACTGAGCGGTGTTCCTGCGGGCTCTGAATGGGGTTTGTGGAAAGGTTCTTTAGAGATTGTGGGAAGATTTTAGATTGGACTTTCTTTCTAGCAGAGCACCAAAGAATGGTCTTCCTCTAGAGGGGAAGGTTATCCTCTCTGATTGAGTGCACAGCTTTGGAAAGGAAGAGGTGAGGGAGGAGGGGGGCACCACCTGCTTAGCTAGATTAGCTGAATCAGCCTTGATGATCGATAGGGTGACGTGTTGCAGCCAGATCACCCTCACATCCAATCGGCATTCCCTTCTAAGCACTCTGACTGGCTTCTTCATAGGTCATTGCAAAACTGAGCCACTGGGAGCTCTAATATGTGCTAGGGTACCCAATTTAGCCTTCTGGGTAATAGCAACTCCTGCACTCAACATCCTGTTTAAATGAGTGAAGCGGGGGAGCCTCCTTCTACTCCTCCAGCGCTTAGCTGACTTCTGGATTGCTCTTTGTAGATGAGGCCCAGAGCCACGACTGTAGTTGCTGGCACTTAGTAGGTACTCAGTAATGTTTGTTGAATAAATGAATGAATGAAGCTGCCAGTGGGTGCAGTTTGTTTAAGACTTTCAAGTCTCCTTAACTAGGTTCACACCAAGGGCTACTGAAGCTATCTGGGCAGTGTAGGAGAGAGGGCAGTCTACTGCATAGACTATTGTTGCCACACCACCAGTCCCTCTGTCTTTGACTAGTGGTGTAGCTCAGGGGTAGAACACTTGCCTGGCGTGCACAGGCCCTGGGTTCAGTCCTTAGCACCACACACACAAAACAAACAAACAATAACTATTAATCATGACCATTGACTCGATTGTCCTGAGAGACACCTAGGGGATTAACAAAAGCCTGGGTGGGCCGTGGAGTGTGAACTTGGGACTGTATCTGATGCCTGCCCCTTCCACTCTGGCTCTTCCCTGCTCTCTGCTTCCTCTGCCACACCTTTCTGCCTTGATAGTTCTACTTTGGAGCCAGCTGATCATTGACTGAAACTTCTAAAACCGTAAGCCAAATCAACCTCTCCTCTAAGCTGCACCGTTAGGTGTTTTGTCCCGGCAACAGAAAAGCTGACCAACACATGAACAGACACAAAACTTCAAATGATCACTTCCAAAGCATAAGCATTGCTTCACCTTCAACACAGAGCCCAAATCTGACCCCTTCTCAGCACCCCTGCACTTCCTGGAGTCCAGCCCACATCCTCTGGCTCCTGGGCTGTGCGCCAGCCCCTGACTGGTCTCCCAGCTGCCCTGCTCCCACTGCAGCCCCTGCGGCCTGCTCTCCCTTCACCAGCCAGATAAGGACCCCTCCTCCTTGCTGCCCTCCAGTTGATGTGTGCTCAGAGAGAAAGTCAGTCTTTCTAGCCTGGCACCTGCTCTCCCTTCACCCCCGTGGGCTCCAGGGGCAGCGACCTCAGGCACTTCCTTCAGTGCATGCAGCTCCTTCTCCCAAGGTGGGGCTCTTCCCAGGCCCCCCCAAGCGCCCACCTCATACAGCAATGGTTCTGCCCAACCTGTTCTGGCCCCTTCCTGTTGAATTCTTCTCTAAAGCACTTCGCTCACCCCGACCTATATTTCGCTCTACTGATTGATGGGTTACAAGGAGAACAATGTCCAGGAGAACAAGAGCCCTTCACCAGGACTAGGGCTTTTGTTTTCTCTGCCTCCACTGGATCTCAGTACCCAGAACACTGCCTGGCACGTGTGTGTGTGCCAGGGTGGAATCAATGTCTCGGGGCAGCGTGAGTGGGTCGTCTCCGTGGGGAGCGTGACGTGGTTTCTGCTGTTGGCTGCGACTGCGCTTGTGTGTGAAATGTCTGTGGCTTAACCCTGGAGGATTAATGTTGGCATTTTGCCTTTTTGGCTTCTTCTAGGGAGACCAAGGGCTCTGGGCATGGAAGACAGAGAACATGCGGGGTCAAGCTAGGCACGGTGATGTTTTGAGGGCAAAGTCGGGGGTGTATGGGCTCGGGCTTCAAAGAAAAGGAGCCACTGGTCCTCGAAGATGCATGTTGCTTGTGTGTTCAGGATAGGAGCCCTTGATCCAGCTCTGGAAGACTTTGTCAGGGCAGAGATGGGGGTGTGGTGGCTGCCAGGCTGCAGGACTCGGGGTCTGGAACAGTCTCTGGATCAAGGAGTCAATCTTCAGATTTCATTTCCTAAATTAGATGGGCCTGGACACTTTATTCATACTCTGAGCTTCTAATTTTTTAAACCTGTACAGAGTTCTCGTTTTCATAAATATTATTTTTTATGGGACCCAGTAAGCTTGGCCAGCAAGTGGACAGTGGTGTGATGGGGAAGGAGGTCCTGGGGTCTGTGTGTTTACTCTGCCATGATCTAGGGTGTGGAGATTCTGGTTCTAGAATACTGAGCTGGCACCCAGGCTCTGGGGCTGGGGAAACTGAGACACAGCGTGGTTCTGGAGCCTTTGTGGTTGGGCACAATCCTCAGTTCCTCGCCCACATCTACGTTGCTGAGTGCTTGAGGCTTCGAGAGACTCACTGGGCTGTGACATGGTCATAGACTGTGTCAAGGAGAGGAGTCTGCAGAAGTGTCACACACAAGTGTAGGCTGTCAACTATCATAGCGCCTACTGGTTCTCGTTCGGGCTGTGCAGGGTTTGTGGGGATCTGTATGACACAATCCAGGGAAACAAACATAAACAAGACCTCACAAAGCCACTGGAGCAAATAAAATATGGCCCATGACCCTGAGCACGGACGAATATAAAGCGAAAACACGCTAACCTTTATTTGGACGAAGATGGTCCTGTGCTGCAAATTCCAAACCCAGACAAGTCCGAGGTCAGAGCAGACCAAACCTGAGTACCAAGGGAAAGCGCTGCTCTTTCCACAAAGGGCAGGGAGAGACAGGTACCAAGAAGTAGACTTGGAGAAGGTTGTGGACCTTGGGAGATGGGGAGGCGCAAAGAAGAGCTTACTACCTGCTAGGTACTTCACAGATGAACGCACCTTAGAAAGGATTCTGGGCCACTCTCTTGCCTCGTGGCCCACCCTCACGCTGTGGGGTGCACCTTTTCCTACTTTTATTTGCCCTAAACTCGCTCTGCAGAGCCTGTTTTTTTTCCTAACTTTAATAAAACTTTGCTACCGTTAAAAAAAAATAAAAGAAGGATTCTGTTGTTCCCATATTCTGGATGAAGAACCCCTGTGATCGTTGCATCGTTTCTCACGGAGGAGAGAAAAGAGGGAGAGGCTATTAGTTTTGGTCAGAGGGCTTCCCTCCAGTGAGCACCGTGCTCTGCATGTACCTCATCTCATGGCAACCAGCCCCCCTCTCTTCCTTACTAGTGGGGAAACTGAGGCCTGGAGGGGTAAAGTAATCTGCCCGAGATCTCTCAGCTAGTAAGCTGTGTGGCTCCTTCCTGGGAACCATCAGGGTGGCTGGCTTAGGTGGTTCCCTACCTGAACCAGGGAGGGAGTAGGGCCAAACGAAGCAGCCCTGGGGGACAGAGGTGGTGGCAGTGGGACAGTGAGGGGATAAAGGAGCAGGGGGAAGGCTGGGGAGCAGAGATGGCTTCGAGTGGGGGATCTGAGAAGCCTGCACTCAGATGCCAGCTGGTGCCAGCTGCTGGATTCTAGTGGCAGAAGGAGCATCTTAACCACCCCACTCTGTCCCCCACTCCACCCCCAGGTCCCCGTAGCTCCTCTAGCCCAGGGCGGCCTGAGTAAGCCTCTCCCAAAAGAGCCTGACTCACTGGCCTTGGCTCCGCCACCAGAGCGGCAGGGAGGACAGTGGCCCGGTGGCCTGGTACCTCCCAGCTCGGTCTGACTGCCCAGCCCCCTCCGCTCCCATCACGATGCTGCCTTTGGTACCTGCAGGAGCCTCCGCCTCCCTGGTCAGTCTCCTGCCCCGACGCAGACCTGGCTGGCTTCCCGGCCTGTGGTTGCATGTTTATGTGTCGCTGTCCCTTGCTAGGCTGTGAGCTCCTGCAGCGCAGGGATGTGCTTGAGTCACCGCCTGTCCCCAGTGCTCATGACAGCATTTGGCATAGCACAGGAGCCGCTCAGCAAATATTCGTTGAATTCCTCCCCAAATCCAACGGGAAGCGCCGCACCCTTGCCGGGGGACCGCCACTGGTGGACAGTGCCGTGACCATGGCCTCTCTCAGCCGTGTCCCCCCGCTGCAGTGGCCCCCAGAGGCGGAGGGCACGTGGGCATCTGTCACATTTCGGTGTTGTTTTCCTTCCTATGCTTTCGATCACTGGTTTTATTCCAACCCATTCTCACTTTCTGTCTCGGAAAATCACAAGGAAACTCCACGTTGCTCCTGCAACCCTCGCCAACGTGACTCAAGCGGAATCGCGCACATGGTGCTGGGTTCCCACACAAACAAAGACGTTGCTACTTTCAGCGCAGTGGCCTTCTGACAGCTTGGGTTCCCCCCAACCCTTGCCCAGGTGAGAGCAGGGCAGAGCTGGTGACTGGCTGGGCCAGCGCAAGAGCCACCAACCAGGTGGATTCCCCGGTGCTGGCCCACAAGGGGCCGGGGTGGGTGTCCCAGGCCTGCGTGGTGCAGACAGTGAATAAGCACGGAGGTCGGGGGGCCAAGCGGGAAGGACCTGGACACTTCCCTCAGTCAGCCACCTGACTCCCGACTCCCGGCTCATTGTGCTTTCTACATCCTGGTCTCTTCTTAGTTTCTTACTAGTCTTGTAACTGGGGTAAATGACTCACTCTCCCTGGCCTCAATTTCCCCTCTGGAAAACGGAGGTGATGCTAGCACAAGATCATTATGGGGATTAAATGAGGCAGAACTAAAGCACCTGGCACGTGCTCGGTGCAGAGTGAGCTCTCAGTAGCTGTTACCCATGACGCTGGGAACCCATGTGATCCTCCACGGTCCCTGGGCTCAGCCCTCTGCCGGGCAGCATGTGCCACCATCACCAGCCCCTTGACCATGAAGTTAACCACCTCGTGCTCAGCTCCTCCCAGGGAACCGTCTGAGAGTGGACACAGGTCATGCTCTTATCTGTGTCCACCAGGATCAGGAGGTGGCATGGGGACAGGGTCTGCGGGGGCCTAATGGGGGCACCCCAGGGTGTCGTGCAGGCTCCTGAGAGTGGATTTCTAGCTGATACATCACTGGTCAGCTGTCCAGGAGGGAGAGCATGGAGCCGGCTCCACCCCTGCCCCTCCCAAGCTAAGTGATGTGGGGTGAACTACTCAATTTCTCTTGTATTCTGTCCTCATTGCACCTCTTCAAAGTCTGTGTGGAGGACCTGGGGTGTATGGGGGACAGACAGCTCCCCAGAGCAGCCACCGTGGCCAGCAGGCCTGTCCTCCCTCCAATGTCCTGTCCAAGGGCTGCTTTGTGAAGGGCCATAGCGTATCGGTGGAAGGCAGAGCTGTTTGTGTAACTAGCTTGCTTTCCTTCCTTTCTCCCTCCCTCCCTCCCTCCCTCTCCCACTTCCTTCCTTCCTTCCTTCCTTCCTTCCTTCCTTCCTTCCTTCCTTCCTCCATTCTCTCAGTGCGCACTGGCACACTGGGTCATGACCAAATTGCACACGTCTCCCCAAGCTCACCAGGCTGATCTGTGCCACTTTGCCCCTGCGTTCCTCCACCTGGAATATGTGTCGCCTCAACTCTAGCTGACTCAATCGTGTGCGTCCTTTATGGCCTAGGAACCTCCTCTTCCAGGAAGCCCTTCCTCCTGGGCACACCTGAACTCAGTGTGTACCATGGGACAGTGATGTGGGATAGATGGGCTGTGCACCACTGTCCCCCAGGCACCACGCACACGCTTTCCCGTCTTTTGCCCTGCACCACTCCCAAGTAGATGTTATTTTCTCCACCTCACGGTGGAAGAGCCAGGATGTGAACTCAGATAAATCCTGCCGCAAAACTTTTTTCTTCACAAGGCACCTGCAAGTGCGTTTGTTTTTCCTTGTCTCGTTTACTGGACCTTGGCATACTTATCTCTGTATCTCCAGGGCCCTGAGCCTCGTGGAGATTCAAATAATAGTTGCTGGATGTTGAAAAAGAAAAGATAGAGCTCATTGAAGGACCCCAGGTTCTCAACCCCCTCTGAGGGCTTAAGATTCGCTCCCTTTGGAGCATCCGCCCTGTGGGAACGGAGCCAGCCCCAGCGATGCAGCCGGCTCCGGTGTCTGCACAGGGGAGAAGGGAGGTGCCACCTCCCCTCAAACCCGGAATCTTAGACCATCGTGCTCTCCACAAACCAAGACTGCTTGGCGGTTCCCAAGTAGTCTTTGATTTATGCCAAGGGGCGCCTAGAGGAAAGAGCTATCCCTGCCCCCCAACTCGGGAAACTGGATTTCTGATGCCTGCTGTGCTCATAAGCAAGAAACGAGATGACAAAGCGATATTGAGGTCCGAGCTCTCAGAATACCCGTCTTCTCCAAGCATCCTGCGCTTTTTCTGTTTAGAGCAAAAGCCTGTAATATTAATAAACGACAGAGAGAAGGATAGAAAAGCGACTCTTTCCCTTTGACATGGCGAAGATCACAGGCACTAGAGGGACCTTTAATCTTTATTAATGCGTCGCGAGGGGGCCTCTCCCGCAAGCTGTGGGAGACAGACATCCAAAGAGCTTGCCTCACTCATAGTCCCCTGCGTCCCCGGGCACTTCAGATGACTGCCTGGTACTGCTCAGTCTGGCAGGACCGCATCATGGGGACCCGCTGTGTCCTGGGCAAGGACAAGGCAGCCCTAACCCGGCTCCCATCTGTAGGGGGCTGGAAGACAGGGAAATTCAGGACACAGGCCTCAGTCACATGCGTCTGTTCCCAACCAAGGGCGCTGATGCCCCAAAGAGGCTCGGAAGGAACCAGGCTGCTGGGGGTGGCAGGGACAAGTAGAAATCATGCCTAGGAGGGGTCACACCTGAGTTCTCCAGAAGCGCCTCCAGCGAGAAGCCCTTCATTTGCATGCGTCACAGCTCTCCTCTCTCCTGCCTGGCTAAAGGCCTCTTTCTACCTCTCTTGCTCTCGGCTGGGCACTGCATGAGTGTGGCCAGAAAAAGCTGGCACCTGATGTCACGCAGACCTGATGTCATACAGACATCGGGGCTTGAAAGGTACGTTCCACCGCGCCAAGAAGCTTTACAGTAAGGATCGACAAGCCCAGGAAGTGGCTGTGTCACACACACGCCCATGCACAGGCCCACAGGCTGACAAATGGAGAGGCTTACTTTGACATTCATTCATTCATTCATTTGAAAATGCTTTCTTATCACCCACTTGGTGCTTTTCCAGGTGCCGGGCCTGTCACAAAGGCCACATTGCACTGCAATATAATTAGGATGCTCAGGCTACCCTCTGCACCCCGCCCTCCAGGAGAGGGGTCTGAGATGCAGGGTGGCCAGCCTGTCCAGGGCTGCGTCCTGGACTTGGACCCAGATCTCAGCCTAGATTTGAGGCCCACTGTCTTTCCTGCTTGCTGCTCAGACCTCACCAGCAAAACTGTGCTGAGAGGGACGGTACAGTCGGGAAGGAAGAATCCGGCTGAAGTGTGCTCAAATAAGGCATCACCTAATTCGATTATGTTTGCTAGACTGCAGTGGAATAAAACGGAGTTCTCTCTTACAAGCACCATCTCCTCATGTTTATAGAACAAGAAAGCCAAATTAAGGTAGGAATTTCCAGGGAGAAAAGCATGTGTTTTAGCCTGGACTGGAAAGAGAACAGACCCAGAAGAAATTGGTTCCTGATTTTACAACTGGGCTGTGATGGGGGTGTGTGCCTGGTGCCCAGGAAAAGTGGGACCCTTGGAAATGCCGGGTGGCGCCTGGAGGGAGCTGGTGTGGCCAGAGATCCTGCCAGAAAGACAGCAGGACAGGAGAGAAGCTGATGGGAGAAGATTGGCTAAAGGGAAGAAGATCGGTGGAGGCGTGTGGTAGTGAGGGCTTGGATGGCCCACTGAATTTATTTCCAATGTCTCCTTGCTCTTCCCAAGCCTCTGGCTCCTCCTCCCAATGTCTGTCCCTCACTGGCTGCTAGAGGGGGTATTCCCAGCAAAGAACAGCCTGGGTTTGAAGCTTCACCTGCTAGTTCCTCCATCATGTGACCCCCCAACCAGGTTACTTAAGATTCTGGGCATCCATTTCCTCATCTGTAAATGAGGATTGAAGGCATGAAGACTCCTAGGGATATTATGAGGGTTGACAGTTCAGGGAGCACAAAAGCTCTTATTACAATGCTTGGCACACAGTAGGTGCTCAATTAACAAGCTGCTATTATTATTTTAAAATCTGCTCATTTTACTCCCTTTTAAAATTCTACAAGTGAAAAGAAAACATTTCAAAAACCATTAAAGGGCTCATAGATACATGTCCAAGGAAGATACACAAATAGCCAAGAAGCACTGGGATGGAGGCTTCACATCACTCATCATTCAGGAAATGTGAGGGTGAACTGCAGTAAAAGTGCACCTCACACCCTCTGAGAGGGCACGACCAAAAGCACAGGAAGTCGGGCACTGCGGGGTGCTCACACTGTAATCCCAGCACTCTGAGCGGCTGAGGCAGGAGGACTACAAGTTCGAGCCCAGCCTGCGCAACTCTGCGAGACTCTGTCTCAAAATGAGAAAACTAAAAAGGGCTGGAGATGTAGCTTAGAGCAAAGGCCCAGGGCTCAAGCCCTAGCGGTGGAAAATAACAACGGTGGCAAGGAAGTGAAGAAGCCAAAGCCCTCGCGCAAGGCTGGTGGGAAGCAGTACGGCGGCTCCTCGAACAATCAAAAATAGAATTGCCATAAGATCCAGCAACTTCACATCTGGGCGCACACCCAAACAAATTGAGGAGGCTCTCAAAGAGACATTTGTATACTCATGTTCACAGCAGCACTACTCACAGTTGCTAAAACCCAATAGCAACCCAAGTGTCCCTGGAGAGAGGAAGAAATAAAAAATTTGGTCTATCCAGAGAATGGAGTATTAGTCAGCCTTAAAAATGGAAGGGGGGAGGGAAGGAAGGAAACTCCATCCATGGGACACCATGAATGAACCCTGAGGACTTGACACTGGATGCAAGGAGATAAATACTGTAGGATTCCACAGGAGGCACCTCAAACTCATGGAGACAGAGTCGCATGCTGGATGCCAGGGGCTGGGGGAGGGGGCCTCATGTGTTAGTGTTTAGGGCTAGAGTGTTGTAGTTGTACTAGGTGCTAAGAGTTCTGTACATCAGTGATACTGGTGGCGGCAAAGTAGTTGTGGTAAATTTCATGTTAGGTATATTTTACCACAATTAAAAAATAGGGGAAGTGCCTCCCCACCCCCCAAAACTCCCATACACAGAGGCTCTTGGTGGCCGCAAAGGGAGCCGCATTTCCCAGGCTGGCACTTGAGGCCATTTCTGATTCATCTCTCTGCATCACGCCTGCCTCTCTCTGTCTCTGTGTCCATGAACCGCACGGCCAGAGGGTCAGAGCGTTACCTTCCTCCTCCATAAGACCGCCCCTTCCCTGGATCTCGCTGCTTCATGGACACACACTGACGGCCTTGGGGAGGACTTTTCAAGCCCTTGAATCCTTATTTGTGCCACCACAGAGCTGCCTCCCTGGATTTCAGTCCCATCACCTCGTCGTTTATCACTTTAGGTAGAGCCCACTCCTCAGCTCTCCTGACATCTCCCATCCTTCCTGGTGCCGCAGTCAGTGGCTGCTGAGTGGATTTGCCCTTCAAAAAGGAGAGTGCTATCTGGAGACATGGTATGCACCTGTCCCAGGTAGTTAGGAGGCTGAGGCAGGAGGGTTGCTCAAGCTTGGGAGATCCAGGGCACCCTGGGCAACATAGTAAAATCCTGCCTCAAAAATAATAATTAAAAAAGGATCATGCCAGCTGCAAGGGGCACTCACAACCCATTATTGTTATATAGTAAGCAGACACCCCAGTGATGGGGACATATTAAGTCCACACAGAACCTTGAAAGGCTGCTTATTTCCCTGGTGAGAACCCACGGAGAGAGAGAGCCGGGGGAGGGAGGCTCGGTTCTGCCTTCATGTTGCCTGGGGAGCAGGAGGCACAAAGCAAGGGTTCGTGTTTCTCCTTCGAGAAATTAGGTCACTGGGTGTCGTTAAGTGTGCCTTACAGAGCTATGCTAATCAGTTCTCTTCTGGCCTAAATATCTGGTAATTATCTTGGTTTTTTGCTTTGCTAGACTTGGCTTCCTAAAACAGTTCATCCACACTGTTACTTCCAGGCTCCCGCGCCTCTGGAACGATATTAAACCACCAGCCGGCAGCCAGCACACCTCGCCCTTGGCTTGTGCCGGGCGCTGTTCCCGGCCTCCGACCGGTGTGGACTCCTCATCTGGCTTCGGGTCACCAAGGCTGGTCAGAGGGCAGGACCAGAGGCTGACTGTTTCTGAGGCTCTCGGCCCCACTCTCTTCCCCTCACCCCACTGGCAGTGCCCGTCCCGGGCATGGTCTGCATGTGGGCTCCCAGCACAGGCCCGAGGTCCAGCGCGTCCTGGGGCCTAGCTTTCTTCCTGTGCACTTGGCCTCTTACATTAGGCAGGATTCCCGGAGAAACAAAACCAGTGGGACAGAGAGAGGTGCGGGAGATTCATCCTGGGACTCGGCCCACGTGATTGGCAGGCTCTAAAGTCCCATGACATGTGCTGGGGAGCCAGAAGAGCTGAAGGTGCGATTCAGTCTGGGTTCGAAAGTGCAAGAACTAGAGTCGCTGATGGTGTAAGTCTTGGCCTGAGTCTGGAGGTGCAAGTACTGGGAGCGCCTATGTCCAGGGGCAGAGAAGGTGAGGTCACAGCTCACACAGGACATCCGCCTGCCTCTACCGCTTTGTTCCATTGGGACACCGATGGATGGGAGGGTGCTCAGCCACACTGGTGATGGCGGATCCTATTTGCTCCATCCGCTGACTCTCGTGCTTGTCTCTCCCAGAAACACCCTCACAGACACACCCAGAAACAACGTTTTACCAGCTGACTGAGCAGCTCTTAGCCCGGTCAAATTGGCACTTGAAGTCAACAGTCACACCACCCCTGGCAGAGTGCTGCCCCCTCTGTGGGGTCTGCACGCCCCACAGTCCTGGAAGGCAGAGTCCAAACGCTTGTTGTCATGGCCATGCGCCCGAGCGTGCATGGTGAGGGTGTGTGCCTGTGTAATCACTTCCTTCCATATTTAGATTATAAACTATTCGAATGCAGGGACTGAGTCTCTCCTCTGTGTTTGTCTCCCTTCTCTCTCTCTCTCTCAGCTTCTCTGCAACATCAGTCTAACAACACGATTCCCCTTACAAACTTCATTCATTCCAAACACCAACATCAGATATTTATTTGGCATCCACGTGCACCAGATTTGGTGTCCAGCAGTGAACGCTGGGCTGGACTTCGACTGACTGCTGATGGAGGGGCAGAGGCGAAAAGAGAATTAAGGGGAAACAACACAGTAGATTAGGGCCAGTTCATCTTGGAAACCCAGAGCTCCACCATCCCCTCTTTTGACCTAACAAATTATGATGTCAATTACAAATAAAGTTACAGATACAATATAAATATAGATTGTGGCTTGGCATCTTCTAGCCAAGACGGTTCGTCTGGAGGGGTCTATTTTAGTTATTCTCTTTATAATGACCATCTCGCTAGGCTAATATGAAAATAACGATCACCATAGCAGCCAAATAATTGAGCTCTGGGCACAGGCTTTACTTGGAATTTGTCTAATATCCAGAACCCCTTTCGGCGCATCCTCCCCATTCCTATTTTTCTGAAGAGGAAACTGATAAACTCTAAAACTGAGAGTGTTCAAGTCCTTTGCCCAAAGGGCAGAGAAGCTAGAATCGCAGGCTGGTGCACATCTACGTTCTCTACTCAACTAGTTTCTCTCTATTTCTGAAGTTCTAAAATTATATATGTAGAGAGAAATGTTTTGACCTTGTGGTAATACATTTCCTGTAAGGTCAGAAATAAATAAGTAAAAACTAATCTGACAATCTCCAAGCAGGCTGAAAAATGCCACTCTGCCTTCCCCTTGGATTTGACCCCCATAATTGTTCCCCTCATTGACAGCTGATTGGTTTAAATAATTCATACCCTTTCTCGAGGCCTGCTGCTTCCAATTGGCATTTGCTTGATGAGGGCTGTGACTGACGGGTGATTACGGGCTGAAATGTTCCACCGCGCGACAGGCAGAGGCTCCCGACCGCTGCTTAGCCAGCAAGCGCACCGGTTGGTAGGTTAGGTTCACTTTCTTCTGAAAGCTTCAACTCAACAGCAAGCAACTTTCGGGTACTCTGTGCGTTTCCCACTTTCCTGTTGACCCGAGGATGAGGCCTGGCTACGTTCCCCGGTGCTCCCGGAGGCCCCTGACTTCTAAGTCATAGGCCTGCCCTTCACCTACGGCCTCCGAGCATCTAGATGGTGCCCCTGCCTCCTCCGTGTCACCTTTGTGGGCCCGCTGGGGACCTGGATCTTCTGCTGTCAAAGGGGACTCCGACGTCTCCCAGCCCCTCTGCTAGAGGGCAAAGCAGCCAGCCCTTCTGAGAAGAGAGAAAAGGGGTATATTCCTGCGGCCGAGAGGTCAGGGCTGGGGAAAGAGGATGGGCCGTGAGTGGTGACTTCAACTGTGGACAGTAAAAAGGGCCACGAGAGGGAGTGATGGGAAGAAACAGCATATTCCCGGGCAGGAATTCCTTTCCTCCGGCCCAGGGCGTGGGAGACAAGGTGAACACAGAGCTGGCCCTGGTTGCCACGGTGAGGCATGATGGAGAAGCCAGGTAAAGGCTTCAGGTGGGCCACCTGTGAACAGGGCAGGGGGAAACAGGCAGCGAGCTTTCCTCCACCAGGCTGACTTTGGGGAGGTTTTGCAGAGAGCTGCACCTCTAAGTTGCTAGGTCTTGGGATGTCAGATTCTTCCCTGTGTGTTGGGGTGACCTTGAACCTGGGAGCAATTTCGGTTGTCTCTAGGTCTCAGTTCACGCAGTCAGCCCCCCTCCTAAAGGCTTGCATGGCACCACCATCGTCACACATCATGGGCCTCCCTCCTAAGGGCGGGTTCCCCACCCCACACCTGCTGGGTCCTGTCTGACTTGTGCAGGTTAAAGTTTAAGAAGCCAGCTTGAGCCCTGGGAGCCCCACGAGCTGTGGACAGTGTCTAGTGTGCTGGCCCTGTTTACCCCCAAGCCTGGGGCTGGCCACCCCGAGGGGACCCTCAGAGATACGTGCCGGAGCGGACTAATGAATCCCCAAGCAGACAAAGACAATCTGGTGAGAAGGGTCCCGAGAATGGAAGGGAGGCGACTGATCAACACGAGCAGGCAGCAAGGATTAGGAGAAGATGGAAGGGCTGGAAATCAAACTCTCCGAACTCTAATACTGTCAGAACAATCGGCAAAACCTTTATGTGGACAGCAGTCTGGCCTGAGGGATGCAGCTCACAGAACACACTCACTGATCTCTTTTATGAATCCTTAAATGCTGTGGGAGCTGAGGGCCTCCTCCAGGGGCCTGCGTCGCCAAGGCAGGTGAGGAGAGAAGCTGAGGAGGGGGCCTGTATGCTGAAAGAGGCGGGGGAGGGCGACCACCAGTCAGGGTGCAGAGCCTCTCTATCCAGGGGTGCCAGCCTGGGGCCGAGGCCCTCCCTCGAGATGAGCTGTTTGCAGCCAGAGTCGGGAGCAGGAAGTTGCCCTCGTGTGAGGTGTCTGGTCACAGCCATGTGAATCTCACGCTGTTGTATGTGATCACGGGGAGGTACGGGCGTGGCCATGCCTGTGGGCCCTCTCTCATGACCAAATAAGACACAGGTCTGGGCTGTTCGTGCTTGGCCAGGCCAGCCCTGGCGATTGTCTGCCCGGGTACCTGCCTGTGGCTGGTCCTGCCGGCTGATGGCCCCGTGTGATAAGCTCAGACCCAGGCTGTCACCTCGCTCTATTGCTTCTGGGAGGGGAGTGGTGGCCATCGCGGAGAGGTGACCACAGGGAGGCCGCTTCACCTTTCTCAGTTCCCACGTCCTCAGCACAGACGGGAGACAAACTCAGTTCATTCTCATTTAACTCTTAAACCACGCATGTGATAGGGATTTCTTTAAACTCTATTTGACAGGTGAGGAAACTGAGGCTCGCTGAAAGAGCTGGGTTGAACAGGGCAGTTTGAGTCCCGAGACCACATTCTTAGCCTCCGCGCTGCACCATGGGAAGAGGGCGCACAGAGTTCCAAGTGGCCACCGAACCAGACTTAAGTCCCAGTTCTGCATTTGGCCGTGCAGCTGTGATCAAGTCTAAATCCCTGAGCAGCATTTCATCTGTGAAACACGCCTTGAAATACCTTGTTTCATCTGGGGAACAAGTTTGGTTATAGAAACTGCCCCAAAGAGTTATAGCAAGGGTTAAAATGAGATAGTACAAATAGTTACTTAGACTGCCCGGCATATAGTAAATGCACAGTAAAATCTGGCTCCTATTATGAATAGAGTTGGGGAGAGAAAAACAGGTGAGTCATGAGGTGGGTTATCAATCAAAAAAGTTAGTCCCTTCCTTCGTCCCTGGCCCAGCAGGGAGTCTCTGATCAGTCTCTAAAGCCAAGTGGAAGAAAATTCCATCGTATGCTACACCTTGTTCTCCTTTATATGTTGCCTTTTTTCAAAGAACTGGGAGTACTTCCAGGATGGTGCGTTCCACTGCATAGGTAACAGTCCCAGGAATTATGTCACATCAGACAGCATGGGGCCTGCTGGGCTGCTGAAGTTCCAGAGTCACCCTGCCAGGCGAAGGCACGGCCTGCAACAGCAGCGCCCCCCTCTATGCCTCTCTCCTGCCTTCAACCTGTTGCTTCGTTATCCAAGCACAATGTGACTCCCTTCACCAAGAAAGGGAAAGGTGAACAGGCAGGCTGGCTTTATTTTTCTGTTACTACCACTACCCGCGGTGCCTGTCAACACAGCCATCTGGTGGGAAGGGTTCCGTGAAAGGAAAGGATGCTATTGATCAACACGATAGTAGCAGCCTGTTTTGGGTCTTTTTTTTTGTGTACGGGGGATCGAACCCAGAGTCTTCACACTGAGCTACATTTTCACATCTTAGCCCTTTTATTTTTTATTTTGAGATAGGATCTTAGGATCTTGCCAAATTGCTAAATTGCCCGGGCTACGCTTGAACTTGCCATCCTCCTGCCTCAGCCTCCCAGAGTGCTTGGATAACAGGCGTGCACCACCACGCCCAGCTCAGCAGCCTGTTCCTATAGCCTGACAGCCGGAACTCTACCCGTGAAGTGGTGGCACATCTTTGCGCTCCCCTGCGATACTGGAGTGGCTGCTACCAGACAGAGAGATGTGAAGACTCACATCCCAGGGCTGGGGAGTGGTGGTGCTTAGCTGCCACATCAGGCCTGGGAGCTGCCAATGCCCGCTGGGGGGGGGGTCCCCACCCAACCTCACAGAGTGGGCTCTTGGAGCTCTGTCCTGGCAGAGCAGGCCACAAGACATTTGCTCTCCCGACACAAGTTTGCCCTTCCTGTAGCTGTGACCACACATCTCGACCTTTCCCTAATTACTTCCGTAATTACCCCGAGTGGTAATGGGGGCAGAGGCGCCTTCTCTGCTTGGGACCTGGCTCTCTGTAGGAGAGCTGTATTTGCTACCTACAACGCACGTAAATTGCTACCCTACCCGGTATTCCTCTTATGCGGCAGGTAGTATTGCTATTCAGGATCTCATTCCAAGGGCAATGCCACTTACTTTCAAATGAGATAAATGAGGGTCAGAGACGCTAAAGTCACCAGCTGACTCCTATTTTAATTCATTCATTTGCTAGAACCACCCCTGAAGCACGGGCCCAAAGCATCCAGTGAAGGCGAACTGGCTTCCACCAGGAGCTGCCATGGGACGGGGATGGCAGGCTGTAGCCCGCTGCTCCAACAGGTATTATCTGTTCTTTCTACACTTACAGAAGGGGAAACGGAAGCTCAGAGAGGTTAAGAGCCCTGACCAAGGTCACGGCGCTCAGCCTGGAGGTGGAAGATGCGGGAAGCCTGTAGCCCAGATTCTCTGGCTGCTTCCCCTCCGGCCTGGGGACATCTGCAGGCCTAACCTCAGCAAATGCCCTGGAAATATGGCAGGGACCTAATTTCTCTCAGCCGCTTGATGAAGCTGTCTCTCTCTCTCTTGCTGCTGCTGCTGCTTCTAACATGAAGCGTGTGTGTGTTTTAAAACTCTTTTGTCAGCCCCAAATTCATCTGAAATTGCAGCAAGAATAAAGCCTCCATGTCCTCTTTACTTTCTTTGGTTCTAACAATCTTCCAGAATCAAACAGCCTCTGCTTCAGAGGAAAAATAATAATGAACGACTCAAAATAACTCTGCCGAAGAAAATGAAAGTTTGATTTGAATTGCTGAGGGATCGACTCCCTTTCAGTCCCCCGCCCCTTCTCTCAGCATTTCCTGGAGAAGGCTTTCAGAAGCTGCAAGATTCTTCTACATTCTCAGACTCCAAGCAGCAAGAAAAAGCAAAGCCAATTATTCGACCTAGAAGTATATTCGTCAGGCATGTATCCCCATAATTCTAAAGTGCCACCAAATACCACCACCAAATAAAGAAGAAGACAGATTTGTGTTCTGGTCTCTCTTTCTCCTCCTAGGAGCTAGGGCATTCTCTGGTCCGCAGGAAATGACATGGATTTCCTGTTACCATATTTCCTGGCGTTCATTTTCCTCTAGTGGATCAGAGTGGTCCGTTCACCACAGAAGCCTGTTCCAAGTTGGTCTAATTAATCGCCGTCATTTATGTCAATAGCAGGGAATTCTCAGAAGCCCAAATGCAGATCTAATCAATGTGGGCTTAGCTGGTCAGATTCACTGTAACTCCAGGTCCCCAGAGGAGACAGCAGGTCACGAATGCACAGGTCCGGAGAAACTATGTTTAACCCACATGGGCAGAAACAAAGCTGAAACCATCAGAGAAATGTACAATGGCAGGCATGACCCCGGAGCTCTTGCTGCTCAGTTATCATAAAGTTCTCTGGATTTAACAAATTTCTCTGTAGAGTGTCACCGCAGACAGAGTTGTGAATTGCACATTCTGGTTTTGCTTTGAGAATAGTTCTATTCAGCTGAGCAGCCAATAGGAGCTGAGCTGGTTAATAAAAGTACATTCTTTTTAAGTATAATGTTGAGTATTGTTGTGGTTTGACTGCTCCATGATTTCAAGGATGTGAACAAAGCCAGGTGGGAAGTCGCTAAAATGAACTTATTGCTCAGCTTTTATTTATAGGATGTATATGGAGATTCAGAGTCATGCGAAGATGCCCATGTGGGAGAGAAGACCGAGTTGGTGCTGAAGTGGTGGTTGGTGGGCTGAAGTCACAGGAGGGGGCTGCTCACAAGCCTGGCGTCCTGGGTAAAATGAGGCCACGTGAAGTTATAGAATTCTTGCCTCCCCAAATGCCAAGTTGGGTTGGCTTATGAAATGCTGCGGAATGAATTATACCCTGTCTTGGCTGAGATTTATGTCACGCAATGTGGGGTAGGAGTGGGAAAGTCTACTTTGAGTCTAACGCGCCTGGAGGGGAGCCGGCAAGCCAGCAGAAGTGGGAGGAAAGGACCGGAACCTCTCGGCTCCATCTTGAACCCCCGTGTGGACCTAAGCTGCCTCCCTCTCACCCTTCCCCTCGGATCCGAGGGAACCAGCCACACTCAGTACCGCCTTCTCCCGCCCTCCTTCCACACACATTCACGTTTGACCCACTTCCCCTTCCTATCCAAAGACTCGACCCAATTCTCCAGCCTTCTCCCCCACAGTTCTGACCCAATTCTCTCATCATTTCCACAAAGACGTGGCCCAATTTGCCTCCATCCTTCCCCCTGCACATGCCATCACGTTCCCCCACAGCTCCTGAACCCCGTCCTGACCTCATTCCGGCGGCTGCCACTTGCACCCCTTCCTCCTTGTTCCCCTACCACACCCCGGCCAGACGGTTCCCGTCTCCCCGCAGCCAGGTCGCCACCCCTTCTCCCCAAACTCTGGCGACCAGGCTTCCTTCTCTCCCCGGCTACACTGTCCTGGGATTTGATCCCCTTCTCCCCTTTCTCAAGACTGCGCAGACCATCCACCTCATCTGACTGGCTCTTCCCGAGGATGCACGGTGGGGGTCGTTGCTAAATGTGGGGCACTCTGACACGCTACGCTCCCCATTAGAGTTCGAGGCCCTACCCAGCGTGACAATTACCACGGCACTTGGCACAGCCAGGGGCAACGGCCCCGCTGCTCCTGCCTTCCTCAGAGGTTTTGTTATTGGGTTATTTTTAAAGAAATCATTTTGTTGGCAGCCTGTCTGTCAACAGTTTAGATTTTTTAAAAAATGATTTGTGATTAGTTCTGGGGAAATGTGGCGGCCGACTGTGAGGGGCTAAAGTCCTCTCCGTGAGACACGGACCTGTCACTGCTCCCACCACTGAGTGGCCACGTGATATCAGTAGGACTCCTTAGGAGGTCACGGGAGATGGCTCTCCACGGACTCTTCACTCTCCGATGCTGCCTGATTAAACAGTAAATATGTTTCAATTATCACAGATGATTTTTATATATCCACTAGGAAGCAGACTATAATCATTTATGCATTTTATAAAAGCTACCAAAGAGTTCTCAGGTGACAAGGACGTTAGGTACCATCAATTTGGAGGACTACTTCGGGCAAATAACCTTGGGGTGGGGGTGATCAGCTGAGGGAGGACTGGAAGGGACTGTGGTGCCATCTTGTGCACCTTCCCTCTCTACCCGTCCATGAGAGAGAGGGAGAAGGAGCCCTCCCTGAGGCCCTCCCTTCTCTCTGACCTCAGATGGGCTGGGGTGACACACAGGGCAGAATTAGGATTAGAAACAGTCGCTCTTAGGGAAAATCCGGTTTCTCTTCTAAGGTGAAATAATGCAAGTTAGAAGTTCTGGACATGGAAAAGAATTGTTTCAGATGTTACTTATTATGAGGAGCATTCTTGCTGTCCCGGGAACCACCACAGCCTTCATCCCCGCCACCCCCGTGTCACCCTCCATGTCCTCCACCTTTGTCTGTTCTGCCTGCCTCCGCTCACCACTGCACCCTTCATCAAAGCTGCCGCCACCTAGCCACGTCTGAACAACTCTGGTCCTGACCTTGGCCCTCAAATTCTTTCCCTCTCGACTTCTTTATGAATTTATCCTTAGAAAAGGATAAGAAAGATAAATGTTTTTAAATTATTAGCTATTTTTTTTTATTTTATAAGCATTGTGTCTGTTTTCTTTGAGTCATACCAGCCACTGAAGATCTAGCTAGCTATTAGCTGCTTTCAGTGTTTCCTTGTTCTGTGGTTTTTCCCTTTTCAGTTTGCTCTTCGCCTTCCTCCTTGCCTTTTGGTTGGGTTGGTGTTAGGGCCTGAGGTAGCTCCTGAAGCCTCTGAAGACCGGAGGAGGCTCCCAAAGGCCAGGAGCAGACAGCCTCGCCTACGTGGAGACTGTGAAACAGGGCCACTAAAATGAGAAGCGAAGTTCACGCAGAGCCGAAGGAAGAGGATGGGAGGTCTGCGGTGGAGGTGGGCACTGCGCTTTCTCACACCGACCTGCACCTGGCGATGCCTGGCAAACGCTGAATGAAGGCTGAGTGTCAGCTTTTGGGCAGGAAGGGGATTGAGTCTGGTCTCCCGGGCGGTCAACTTTATTCTAAATCGCTTTTCATGTCACATCCCCAATCTCTCCCACTCCTTCCTTTTGTCTTTTATCAGAATTTGTAACTCTGATGCTGAAGTATGACTGAAAACTATGGCAAACATGTAAATTTTAAGTTCGTTACAGTAAAAGACACGTTATCGTCAACTCCTCTCGAAATACTCCTCCATTCAAACACGCTCATCATTCTTGCCTCTTTCTGAAGCAGCTCTGGAGGTCCACTTCCGTGTCTTTAATTGTGCTGTTGTGGCTGCTTTGATGTTCCAAATCAATTCAAAACATTTACCTTTCCTGGTCCTTTGGACTTTAGGGAAGAACCAGAAGTCTCATGGTGCTAGACCTGGTGAGTAAGTCAGACGAGGACACACGGTGATGTTTTTATGCACCTGCCTTTCTGTTGGATGGCACTTGGCAGCAGCGTTCAGTGGGGCTGGTCCCCTATCTTGGCTGACACTTAGAGGAGAAGATGCAGGGGCCCCATGCTGGGACAAAGAAAAGGAGGAGAACCTTGAGCCCAACCCATCCCTGCACCATTAGCTGCGCCACTCTGGGCAAGTTATTTTGTGTCTCAGTGCCTCGATTTCCTCATCTGCAAAGTGGGGGATCTTAGAACAGATTTTGCATAGTTGTAGAGAGGATAAAATAAAAATGCTTGGCACACAGACTCCTTAATACATTTTTTTAAACATTTCCTTCACACTCTCTCCTTTCTTTCTGAAGACTGCCTTTCCTTTATATTTACCCTTCTTCCCAGGTTTCTTGATACCAGTTTCCGGAAAAAAAATCCTTTAACTGCTCAAGGATGGGTTGTCTGGAGCCCAAAGATATTGGAAGGATAGACATTAAAGAATCTGATAAGTGATAAATGTTTGATTGCATAAATAAGAACAAACAGAGGCCAATTACTCAGGATGGTTATTAAATTGTAAAATCAAACGAAGCCAAAGTAATAATAATTGCATCAAAAGTCAATGGGCAGTTCCATCCTCTAATTTGTTTGAAACTCCTACCCTAGTTTATTACTGATGCTCAATCAGGCAGTTATTAAAAAGAAGACATCCAAACTGACAATACTAATAATGGTGATAAATCTTCCCGCCATGGACGGCTCTCACTTGTTTTAATTGAAAGAAAGCTATGGAA
>PVJO010010759.1:0-62623 GCA_004026905.1 Hystrix cristata | reverse complement strand
GGGGAAAAAGAGGGGAAAGGGAAAATATGGAAAATGATGAATGAACCTGCTGTAAATAGGGAGGGAGGGTGCAGAGGGGAGGGGGGGAGAGGGGGGAGAACCAAGATACATCATGTATGGGTACGGAATTAATGTAATGAATGTGACCACTGTATGTAGAATGTACCAATACATGTTCTTGGTTTAAAAAAAAAAAAAATGAATGAATTTAAAAAAATTCAACATTATTTTGATATGCATTGATTTGGAAACTTAATCATCTTAAACATACAGAGACACCTTAAACATTCTGGTCACCTTGGCCTGGGGGTTTAGCTCAGTGGTAGAGCACTTGACTAGCAAGTGCAAGGCCCTGAGTTCGATCCCCAGTGCCAAAAAAAAAAAAAAAATTCTGTATCCCTTAAATTTTTGGTTTCTATCATTTTAATGCACTAAGTATTATTTCTATTTGAAATATTTTCAATATATTTCTTCAACTTATATTTATTTGATTTCAGATTATTTTAAGTTAAAAATATATTTTCATTTTTATGATAATATCATTCTCAATGTTAGTAGCTCTTGCTTAATTAAAAGGAAAAGAAATTAAAAGAAATGGAAAGGAAAGGGAAAGAAATCTCATTCTAGCTACACTTTATTACATACTTTAGGGAGTTGATATTTTTTTTTTCCAAAACTGAATTTCCATAGTCAGTGGTTAATTGCCATTTCATTAGGAATAAGATTGTGGTAGATGCACAACCAGAAGAGTTTCAAATTCACATTTTTTGCAACATATGTCAAGTCAGTCACTAAAGTTAAAGACTCATGAACATGTTATTACACAAATATGTAAGAACCATCACAATTGTCTTAACATCATACGACTAATGGATTTTTTTTTAAAATTCTGTTAAATGTTTTGAAGGCACTAAGAAATCTATGCTTTACTTATCAAATACTTGAATTTAAAAATTACTGATGAGCCAATGTGCCGAAACGAAATTTTTTTCAAGCATAGACTGAGGAGTGGTATTGAAGCATAAGCCAGAAAAGAGTTGAAAATATTATTTAGATTTTTCATTTCAGAGACAACTTATAAGTGGTGGAAAGATATCCTCACAGCCTTGCAGTTTCAATAAACCTCACTATAAAACAAAGACACAAGGAAGTTATAAACAAGAAAAGTCTGAGAAATTGTCAGCCGAGAGGAAACTAAAGAGACATCACTACTGAAATCAGTGTGGTATCTGGCACATAAATCTCAAATGAAAAGGGTTAAAACTAAATTAATCTGATTAAATAAAATAGTTTAGTTAATAATTTATTGAAATCTGTTGAGTAATACTAACAAATGCACCTGAGTACTTTAAGAGGTTAATTACAGGAGAGACCAGGTAAGGGCAAACATAAAAGTCCTCTACTAGTGTCACAATTTTTCTATAAAGGAAAAAAAAATTCCCAAAAGGAAGATTTATTTAAAAACAAATTTTATTTAGTTCATGTGTGCATGAAGACTCTCTTTTTCAGAACTGAAACAAAGACGTAACAAGAGACCAGGGGAGAATGATGAACCACGAGGGCTCCTCGGGCATGGTTGGGCATAGGTTCGATTTTCTAAGGCTTGTGTACCCTTTTCCTAACCTAACAAGATGCTCCCAACAGTAATGTAAACAGTCAGTTTCTGTAAAATATGTTGTACATTGGAATAAGTGAGGGCCTGTGGAAGATGGGAGGATTTCTCAGAGTGACCCTGGCCCATGGAGCGAGGAGAGGGTGGGACATGTTCTAGCAGAGAACCAGGAAAAGGCCAAGCTGAAGAGGGAGTCAGAATGATTCAGTGCAGGATGTAATGGCCAAGGCCAGCATCAGAGGCAGCAAAAGCCTCGTTTGATTGGTGGGATTTTCTTCCCCAGGAATAATATATTCATACCTCACTAAAGAATGTCTTTGTTCATTTGCTTTTGCTAATTTTAGAAAAGTTACAATTAATGGTGCTTGCAAAAGTACACCTGCTACATACCCTGAGTACCTATAGGCTCACTTCTAAGTCAGAATTTCCTGTTCGTAACCCCATAGGCTGACCTCAAGTTCGCTAAGATGTAGTTATTTTTATGTGTAAAAACCCCTAGAAAAAGAGTAGCTTTGGTAACCCATTCAGATCTCCTACCAAGTTCAATAACCTGGGGATTTTTGCTGCTGCTTTACAATAAATGATCCTTTCTGCTTTTGCTCTACAATAAGTACTTTTGCTCAGTCTTCTTTGGACTCTCTACCTTGTAATTCTTTCTGGGTTGAGAGAAGAACCCACCAGTCAGATGATAACAATAACCTTTATTATTCAAATATTTTTCTAAATTTGTCAGTATTATTTGTCTTATGGAAGAACTGTTAGAAAATATTCAACCAGTAGAAATTTAACTACTTTTTCCTGTACTAAGTACACCTGGAATGTATGAGTTTATCTCATAAAACTTTCTCACTTTGCCTCAAATAAAGGACAAAAGTTGAAAAAGAACCCTGTAGTTGTGAACTTGTCCACATCAGCACATTTCTTTGGCTTGAATTTAAGATATGTCATGACTCTAAAACATCAAGCAGTAAAAAAGGAAAATCAGCAATCAAGACAAATCCTTCTTCTCAAGAAAACAAACATGAGTGTCACTTTATAGAACTGCCTTAAGAATTCAAGGTCAAAGAGAGTGTCTTTCATTGTTAAGTGCTGTCAACTATGATCACATAAAAAGTGTGTCAAAATTATGATAACGTTCTTCAAGTACATGAAATACTAACCTCCCCAGAGGAACATACAGTGACCTCAGTTTTTCCAAAAAGAAAGAGCCATTGTTTGCACATACTTCTATTTTTAATAATGTACAGTGAATCGTCCACTCCGAATGACTATCGCTGTCTCCTCCAAGAACATCCCAGTAAACATTTAATTTTAATCTTAGACAGTAAGAATTTAGCTCTCGTGTGAGATGGACATCCTACTGTAAAGAAAGAGTTGTAGCACATAGGTAAATAGTTTAAAAATTGCAAATTATTGAATTAAAAACACCACACATTGGAGTCTCAGGACTAAGATCCAAGTATCAAGTTCAATTAATATGGGTTTCCTTTTTGGGTTTTTTTTGTTTTGTTTTTGTTTTGGTGCCAGGGATTGAACTCATGGCTTTGTGCTTGCTAGACACTTTTCTTTTTTTAATTGACACAAATCATATTTTTTCAGAAGTTCATATTTTCTAACAAATTCAAAAAATTATTTATGTTTAGATATTAAGTCATGCCCATACATTTTGCTATTTTCTTGTTTAATTTATTGAAATTTATGTAACAAAAATATTACTTTCTGCAGAGTCTTTATAGTTAAAACAAGTCAACTAAATACTAGTTGACTTCAAATCTTATAAAATGAACTTCTGTACATTTAAAATGATCGATTTTCTTTTTACAAAGTAAAATGCCTGAACAAGCAAGCAACATAATAATAAGCAAAATCTTTACAAATATTTAAATGATTGTTAAAAGTCTGATTAAGATGCCAGTTTAGTCCTCTAAAAGAACATTTCCTTAGTCTGCCAAAATACCATAACTCTTATTTTAAAGTCCCACAAGTAAATATAATTTTTCTTTTATTTTAAATAATTTTCAAAGTAAAAAGTAAACTCTCTGTATATACCAGGAGATTTCTGTACAAACTTTATCAAAATTCACTGGCTATTTACACTTTTTCATACTGTTAGCTTTATAGTCTTTTAGTCACTACCTTGTATGTATCTTTTTCTCAATTATTTGAAACTAAATTGAAAATATAATTCTTCTTTGCAAATAAATACCCTCACTTGCACTTCACGATAAGAACATTCTCTGATATAGACATGATACAATGATCAAAATTTAAAATTCCAATACTGAGGTAACATTATTATGAAATCAAAATGTCATATTCAAATGTCAGTGACCATTTCAGCAGTCTTCCTTTTAAATTTTGAGTTCAGGGTTATGGATTGCACTTACATGGCATATATCTTTAGTGTGCTTAATGCTAGAGTTATGAGACATTTATATCTTCACAGTTCAAAGTTCTATAAGTTCTCTCAGTTGTGAATTCATATATTTTAAGGTCAGCTATTAAGCACATACGTATATAACTCTTTGTCACAAACTATACGTTTATCATTATTAAATAATATAATTTCCTGGTGTTGAAATGTCCTTACGTATTTTTTAGCCATTTCAGCTTCTTTATGATTAGTTCTTTCAGTTTATCTTATTCTTTTACTTTCATTCTTCCTATGACTTTTTTTCCTTCTTATGAGTTTATGTTTAGAATTCATCTCTCATAGGTAGCATATAGTTAAATCCTAGATTTTATTCAATTTAATGATCCTTCTTTTCAATTAAAGTTTCTACTTTACTTACATTTAAAGGATTATTTGCTACAGTTCCATTTACATGTAATACATGATTTGCTATGGTTAGTATTGTGTCCACCTTTTCACCATTCTTCATCTGTTTTATGCTCTATGATTGTCCTTTATTTCTTTGACTTGTTTTTGGCAATTGCTTTACTATTTCATTTTAGCTTATTAACTTTTTAGATATTAACATTTGTGGATTACTATTCAAGTATTACACTAATTTTTAAAAAAATGTATATTTTTCAAATACCATTCTCTTTAGAGTTAATATGCTATTAATATTCAGTTATCACTTTTAATAAATAGGAAACAGTGTATTATATTTATAATTTACAGTGCCCTTTATTCTCTTATAAATTTATAAATTTAAGTTATAATATCTTATATTTCCATATACTAGAAAAAAATCCCCTTATTCTCAAAGCGTAGGCCATAGGAGTGCTAGTGATTTAATTTTGCTGTTTATATTAATCAAAAATAATGTTTCTTTATATTTAAGAATATTTTCTTAGTTCTAAACCTCTTAGATGACAGTTCTGTTTTCTCTTTTATTATATTAAATTTGCTGTTTCTTTGTCATTTGGCTTACATGATTCCGAGAAGCAGTAAGGCAGAAATTCAATCAGTAGGCCCTTGGCACTTTTGTTTTAGCTGCTTTAAAATTTTCTTTTTATAGTTGTCTTTTATTGGGATGATTATCACTAGATTTGTTCTCCTTTATAGATATCTTCCTTGGGGATTATTTGGAGGTGTATAGCTCTGTTTCAACAAAAACTGGCAATTTTTGTTTTCTATCTATATGAATTTTTATACCACTTAATTTGTTCTTTCTTGGTTTCCAGTATCATGTATTTGATATTATTTCACAGTACATTGATGGCCAATTTTTTGTTTCAGTATTTACTATTTTTATTCTTTATATTGACTTTTAAAATATATTACCTTTAAGTTGATGGGCCCTTTCCACCTTTGGTTTTACTCTTCCTTTAAGTAGAGCCAGTTAATTTTTATTTCACTTAGCTGTAGAATTTTCATTATTTTTTGAATATAGTATTTCTTTCTTTCTTCAGATTGTACACCATTTCTCACATAGTGACCATAATTTTGTGTGGGGATTAAATATTTTCCCCCATATGGAATAAAAGAATTGTGCAATGCAAGTATGTACTAACCAAAAATAAAAAATGAAAAAAAATTATGCTTCAAATGGTTTTATCAGGACAGGAAAAAATATCTTTGCCTGCTAATTCATTAACTTGATCTTTGTGGAACCCATTCCTTTTGACTACCTTTTTATGATGGGTCTAATTTTCCTTTTCGCTCATATCTAGTAACTTTATTGCACAGGATACATATTGCAACTTGCTTTCTAGATTCCATTGGTTTTCTCGCCAGACTCATGCATTTTGTTGTTTTTGTTCTAGCAGACAAGAGATTTGTCTGTAGTCAAACTCTGAAATCAGTTACCTGCACAGAGATTAACCCCTTCAGGCTTCTAACCTGTCCTTCTGGATGCAAACAAATCCCCTTGATCTCTGTACATCGTAAGGGTGGCATTTTAATGTAGTTTTATGGGTTTCGCTTACCTTTTAATCTTTACCTATATTTAAATCTTCAAGTGTTTAGAAGATATTTTCCCTCTAGAGAACACTATTTTATCATCTCAGGCAAGCTGAGAATCTTCCGACTAATTGAACTTCTTTTACATATCAGTTATTCGTAATAGAATACATATTAAAATGATGCCATGGCATTATACATAACAAAGTATAGGGACAGGATGCAAGAAATTGAGTTACATATATCTACAGTGATTGTCCCCAAGCCACAAATATCTGTCCACTGAGACACATTTTAGGCACCATTAAGGCATTGGATTGCAAAACTCTTCTCTTCATATGGATTATGATGGTTGATTTAACTGTTAATTTGACTAAAGTAAAGGATACCTTGGAAGCCAGCAAAGGTTTCTCTTGGATATGTCTGTAAGTTTTTACCAGGGAAGACTGGCCAATGAGCTGGTGATATGAGTGGGGAAGGGCCACCCTCAACATGGAGCAGTTATTATCAATGAACTAGGTGTCCAGTAGAACAAAAGAACAGGAGAAAGGTGAATTCATTCTCTCGCCTAGAGCGAGAACACCGTTCTTCCCCTGGTCATCATATCTCCAGAATCTCTGCCTTTTGGTTCCCGAACTGATTCCAGAATTTACAATGGCAACTCCCTAGCTTTAAAAGGAAAGTTATACCACTGGCTTTCCTGATTCTGAGGCTTTGGGGCTTAGACTTAGCAATGCTATCATCATGGCTGAGTTTCCAGCTTCTGGACTAGTGAAGGAATTCACATCCTCCATAACCCTTTGAGCCAATTCAATTAAAAAGTCCCTGCCTATATCCATAATTATATCATCCATTTAAAATTTTTATCACTTTCTATTGGTTCTGACTCTGTGGAAAACTCTAAAACACAGATAAAGTTTCACCATTGTAATTTCTATCTCTTGGTTTAAGAGTTAACCTCTGAAACTGATATTTCATAAAAGAACACTGGCAGTCAGAGTTCCACACATACCTGCTTTTAATTCTGTTTGAGCCTGATGGAGTTTCTTATTTTTTTTTCTATAGCAATAAATGTTAATGCTAAATTTGAAAGTGCGTTTTACTTTTTATGAAAATAGTTTAAATGGATTTCATTAGAGCCTAAATACGTCTACACCTGCATCTTTATCTTTAGCTCTAAAGAGACACTAATGATACAATACATAGTTTGTGTGGGATAATATAATGCACGTGATTTATGAGAATAATCACTATAAATGAATACTTGTGAGATACAAGTATATTGCTAGTTATTTTGAAATATTATTTACAACATGGGAGCTATTGCTTTTATCCATATTTAAGTATTACACAAAGAGAAATAATAGCAGCGCACAGACACAGTGAAATAACAATGATCAAAACTATATGTTGTCCCAGGTACAAGCCAAATCTAGAATTTAAAAAAATCAACAGGTTTGATAATGAGAAAGATCCCCTGATGAAGTTCCTAAGTATGATAAAAACAGCATGTCAAGTATCAAAGTATATAGCATGAAACAGAGATTATATTATTATAAACAAGGTGTGCAGTTTGGACCTGATTGTTTGATAATGGCTGATGTCCAATTGCTAAACTTGTGGAATAAATAAAAACTGAAACGCTACTATATTGAAAAAATTGAATCAATAAATCGTGGATATCATTTAACAGTTTGAGATCAAGAATCCTTGAGTGAGCACATTGAAGGAATGTAAAAGCAGTTGGCTACATGATTGATTTCTTTAAATAAACATAAAATCAATTTCAAGTATTTTAATCTAAATCCAATGTTTTACCTGAAATCAGGAAGAAGCTACATGATTCCGTTTACTAAAAAATAAAGTTTGATTATGATAAATTACCTCTATCAATAAAATAAAATTGGAGCATGTAATATGTAAGCCTAAGTACGATACAATACTTGTAATCAAAAACTATAACTACGTAGAATAAATGGTTAAAGTGCCTTGTTAAGTAAAACCAAACCAAATTAATCAGTAATACAGTGCGAGTCTTGTCTGTGTATTAAAGCCACCTGAACTTTTTATTTTCTTTATTTTATTTTTTTTTCACCTAAACTTTTTAAATTAGAGTCATTAAACACTGGATACAAGGAAAACAATTGAGTACACTTGCTCCTAAACCACAGATGAAATTAATTAATTTCAGATTTTCTGGGGAGGCTGTAATAAGTAGGCTTAATGTCTAAAGCCTTAAAAAAGGACACAAATGATTATGTAAATAGATGCATTGTTAGGTCACAGCATTTTATTTTATTTATTTATTTAGTGCTGGAGATTGAACTCAGAGCCTTGTGCTTGCTAGGTAAGTGCTCTACCACTGAGCTAAATCCCCAACTCCAATCATGCTACAGATTGGGGTTATGCTACAGATTAAGTTATATATTTAAAATATAGAAACATAGTGCAGGTACAATATAAATATATTTTCAGAGAACTGAAAAAATACATTTAAATTAAAATATATATACTGATATATAATATATATATATAGTGGTGGTTTGTGCTATTCAAAGTAAATTAAGCTATGTATTTTATTGTATCAACTTTTCTAAGAAATTATTTTAAACCTGAAATAATCATTTGGATAACTGCTATCAAGCACTGACTTTCATATAATGCCAATAAACTATGGTATTATTGCAATCATTTTTTCTCATACTTTAGCTTACAATACTTTAAAGATGCTGTTAACATAATGGGTCAATAAATATATCTTGGAGGAATGAAAGAAGGAATGAACAAACAGCTTTTTGCGGTACTAGTATCCTTTCTCTATCTACAATATATGCCCTCCTAATCACTAGTAATCAAAAACCCATCCATTTTTTTAAAGCCCACTCTAACTGGCAATTTTTCTGTGAAAACTTGTCTCATCCTTCATTTGGTGCTTCACTTTTCTTAAGCCCCATTAAACCTTGGAGCTTTCTTTCTTACATCATTCATATCTCTGTTTCATATTTCTCTTCAGTCTCTATTAGCCACCTCCTGGAAATTTCACAAACTCAGGTAAAGTCTCACCAAGGACATGAAAAGTAAAACCCAAACCAAAACGTATCATTTGTAAACTTCCACTGAGCACTGCTCTTAATTATTGCATCGTCTTTTTAACTAGGCTCCTTTTCACTTCTGCTTTTATGCCTGTTGCATTGTGAGTGTTGCAATGTTATTACTGAAAATTCTAAAATGCTTTATTGGGGCTGGGGATTTAGCTCAGCGATTAGAGTGCTTGCCTTGTAAGCACAAGGGCCTGAGTTCGATCCCCGGCACCACAAAAAAAAAAAAAAAAATGCTTTATCTTGCTTTGACCATCTACCCTCAACTTCCAGAAGAATAGCTCAAATTATGACACTTTAGTGCCAAGTCCCTTAGTGACAGGTTAAATTCATTTCTCAGCCATCCATTCTCATTCTCTCTTTCTTTCTCAGCCCCTGGAGACAATGAACTCATTCTCTTCCTCTCTCTCTCTCTTTTTCTCCCTCTCTCTCTCTCCCCTACCTCAATTGTGTGACTATCTCTCAAATTCTAAACTACTTTTACTCTCAGTTCTGCCATATAAACGAGCAACTTTAATTTCTACATATTAGTTTCCTTCTTAGGGAAATTCTAAGCAGAAATCAATAATGATAAGAGGAACTTTCTACAGTAACCCTAATACAAAGTGCTTATAGGGCAAAGGGGGAAGGTAATGGGAAGCCAGAGAAATAATGATATCCTAAAAACAAGAACCTAATAACCCAAACTCAGAACAGTAATATGTATACTAGGTACTACAGTAACTTTATATAATTGTGACTTAATATTGCATCTATGTAGTTGTTTACATTGCTCATTGTTATAAGCAAAAGGCAAAATGTAGTATGGTCTGTAAGCTTGTGTAATGGCCTGTAAGTTTGTGTAACTTTGGATAAATTTTGATAAAAATCTCTAAAAAGAGGTTTGCTATCATTAATATTTACCAACCAATTTAAATGGTCGCTTCTATCATAAGGAATGTCACTATTCTGGTTCATATTAAAAATAAATCCATATACTTTCGTAATACTGAACCTAACCACTTACGTTTGTTAATTCTGCAAAGCTGTATCTATTTCACAGAAATTCTTTCAAACATAAGTGTTCAAATATCATAGTTGCATTTTACTTTTTCCTTTGTATCCTAAGCCAAATTTAAGTGGATTTTTTTCTACATAATCTAATGAAAAGGGTCATCAGTGGCCATTCAAATGCTTAAATCAACAGTTAAGCTTCAATTGATTGTTGTGGGTGTCTCATCAATGTCATTTGAAAGGATTGTCACTCTCCACTTTGCCCTTTAGAAACACTCCTTTCTCTCTTTTATGAAACTGTGGAGCTTGATGTATATATGTGGGTATACATATCTGTAATATATACACATATTTTTCGTGGATGTATATATTTTAGTTCTTATTTTCCCTTTTCAGCTCCTCTGTTTTTGACTCCTTCACTAGTCAATAATTTTCTGTGTCCATCTTCTCATCTTTGTTTCTATCACTAAAAGATATAGTCTAAAATATTACTATTGATTTTTACAGACAACGTCTATCAAAATGCCATGTACCTGTATCCACTTTAACTCACTAAATGGAATCGTCTTTTATAGCTGCATCATCTGGGATGTCTCTACATCCCCTCTTCTTCAACTTCAAAGCACATCTCTAATCCAAGCAGTCCTCGCAGCTACAATTTTACCATGTTCTGGCCCCAGCTCATCATCCAAATGTAACTCCCTCTAAACAGATTTTACTCATATATTCCACAACTCTAATTTTTTTTTACTATTACTTAAATATTCCAAGCATCTTTTGCTTCTCAGATAATCCACACTAGATGGTTCATTTTTCTAGAAAAGCTCTGTCTACAGAGCTCGATGGTTTCATATCTTTTTTCTAAATTTTATTTTAATGGTACATTTTAGATGTACATAGTGATAACATTCATCTATGGTTTCATATCTTATTCATATCTTCAATCAAGTGTCTTCTAATGAAAAATACTTCTGACTCCCTTATCTAACGTGCTTCTACAGCTGTTGTCAAATATGTTACATATTTATCCTCTGCATGACTCTTCTTAAAGCCAGAATGCAGTATTGTTATTTTATTTTTTCATAAATTTACTTTTATAGAACCTATCTGTAATGTAAAGTTATTGGGGAGACTGATTCTTTTTCTATTCTTGTCCTTTAAATTCACTGTGCCAAGAATAGTGTTTGACATAAAATAGGTGTTTGGTAAACATTCGTTTACTGACAAAAGAGTGTGTGATGGATTAAAAGTGAGGAACTGGTAGAAATATGACATAGAAGAACTTTCTTCTTGAGATCAATTATTATTAAATCAGACATTTGTTGTAAAAACCATTTAGTAGTAACATTTTATTACCATAGAGGATAATGAGGTGAGTGCCTTTATTTTATTTGTTTGTTTGTTGAGACAGGGTCTTGCTCTGTGATTAGACTGGCCTCAAACTCATAGCAATCCTCCTGCCTCAGCCTCCCTAATGTTGGGACTACAAGCAGGCACCACCATGCTGGGCTCTAAGTGAGTGCCTTTAAATAAAGCTGAACTTCTTAAGTATCTACAAGTGTTTAGAAAAATAGGTGCTGAAGCAATGCATTTCTCCTCAGGTGCTCTCTAGTTTGTCATGTACATCTCTGGCAGCTGGATTATTTTCCTTTCTTCTTCATTGTGGATCTCTGTGTTAGTCAGTTTTTCCTGTATATTAAATTCTTTCTTCTGTCCACATTTTCCAACATATTTCGTATTTAAAACAGAAAAGTAATCTGCTTTCACCATGAAATACCTTAAATCCATCTTCGCATTCTTCACTGACCTTCTTAAAAGGAAGAGACACGTTTCCATTTTCATCATTCTCGGTCACTGTCATTTAGTCAAAATGCAGCATCACCTGCCTCTTAGATCTCAGTCACTCAGCTGCCAGGTCCGAGGTGTTGTCTGTGGTCATCCTACCTCTACATCCACAGTATCTGGTACCATTCATCTGTCTTTTGCCACACGTAGCCTTTCCCTGAAGCAAGGCTTGAAAAGTCCTTCTTGTCTTCAGCTTCCTTCTCTAACAGTTTTCCCATTACTCCCTTTTTTCTTCAAACCAGCACCCTTTCTAGATTCTTATTTGTTTCCTTGTGCATTGTTGAGATCTCTCGATACATTTATCATCTCTCTTCCATTTTCTGAGCTCATATATTTCATGCAGAGATTTTTCTATGGTCTCATTTTTCAAAGCATCTACTATTTTTCTTTTTGAAATCTTTAGAAAAAATATTTACTTTCTTAGGAAAACTAGCTAAATTGAATAAAGTTCATCATAACATCTAATTGCAAATCGTATATGTCTTAAGCATTAATCACACCCATGACTAAGAAAGCTGTAAGAAATGCGCAAATACTGAAGACTTTATTTCACCCCAATTAGTTTCCAACATGATTTCTTGCAATAAGTCATTAGGGAGTAAATTTCTTGAAGTGGAACATGCCTAATTATTTCTGCAAAATCCTTGGTATCCACTAGATTTTGCCACAATGAGGTCTATGAGTTGTACACTAATTAAGTATTTTAGAATTATCTGACTAATGATAGCATCAATAGAATCTTTTAATGATTTTAAACCAGGAAAATAAGACTTTACAATATATTTCAGATCTGAACTTACTAAAACCAACATCTAAATAATTCGCTAGAATTGTGAATCTAGATCAGAAATCTTCATAATTTCCTAATACTGTAATTCACACATATTGTGCAGAAGTTTTTTTTCTACTCTGTAGTAGAGTTTAACATTTATTAGGTTACAAATAAAATTCATGTTAATGCATCGATTTATAATGAATTAATATGGCTAAGACAACATCATATGATTATTGTCACACACTTTCACAGTTTCCACTGTCCCATGGAACGGACCTTCTGGTTTCTTGCGCAGAAAAATCTCATCTTTGTCTATAACAATTCATTTGGGAGCATATTAAAAATCAGAGACAAATCAGCAGGAAGGGAAAAAAGAGTTTTGCGGAAATTCAGTTCATTTCTTCACATCATTTCTATGGTAATGAAACTTCTTCAGTGGTAACATTTTGGACTATTTTGTTTTCTGGGTTCAATAAGTTCTAATCTCTTTGCCTTCCTTTATGACCTTTCCTTAAACAGTAACAATATTGAGACAATAGGCAGTTATTTGTTCTTTCCAAAGTAAATGAAACAAACTACATTGTATGCTGAGTATCAAAGATATGCTTCAAAAATTTCAAATGCAAGAATCAATCTACCAAAAATTAACTAACAACTAGGTAAGGCTGAGATGTACATGTGATCATTCATTTAAAACTTTTTGCTATTAAGTAGAGATGTGCATTGATTTCGTTTCTAGGTAAATATACAGAAAGAAAATTAGCTTTATTTATTCCTCTACTCAATTAATCTTTTCATGTCATTTAGACAAAAGGTTGAATGAAGAGGCTAACTTTACACTTTGATTCACAGGTCAAGTCCCATACGGTTCTGTCTCTCAAAAGCAAATTCACAGTCACCAGAATAAACAAATCTGTGGACTACAGCACACATTTAAATTTGTTTCTTTTTGTTTTGAATACTAAAAATACTTTCACTGCTATCAGAGAAATTTTAATTTGAAGTGTTGGGCACTGTTGGGTACAGATTAAGAGAGAGAAGTACTACCAGACAACAGAGCATTAAAACTAATAGCAATGTTTATTGAAGACTTATTGTGTTCTAACTACTTTTTCAAGCCTATTTCAAGTCTAAATAGTTTAATCTTTGCAATAACTTTATGAAATTTTGTTAGCTCATCTTATAAATGAAAAATCCACACATGGAGAAGCTATGCAGCTTGCACCAAATCATTCCACTAAGAGTAGAAAGACTGACTGCTAGATAGTTGGGCTCCCTCCAGATGTTGTAGCATTTGGTAGAATTTTCTAGTTTCACATGTCTGTAAGGTGTGCCAGGGCACTCTGCACATGCCAAAATGGAACTAGTCTAATGGCTACAACATTATTTGCTCTAAGCTTAATGATTGTCTCAAATGACTAACTTCAGTGCCTTTCTTTAGATGCAGTAGAAAAGTATTTTCACATGTTTAATGAAAGGTTATTTTGAATAAAATTTACTTTTCCTTTAACTTTCCCTGATAGAAACACTGCAGGAGTTTTGTTCAGGAATTTCAAGAAATTAAGGCTTTGGTTATGTCCATAATATAATTTTCAGAAATAATTCCTCAGAAAAATAATTATACATAGTGTAACTATCAAATGAAAAATAATTTTCATTATTTACTTCAAGATTCCAAAGGATGTAAGAGATCAGCAAAATGAAAGCCTATTTTAATCTTTTTAATGTACACATAATACATTTCAGAGCTTCGATTACATTGTAAATAAATAAGTTAGTTTTCCTTCACTATAAAGTTAAATTTAATTCTTTTGATCTAGGAACAGAAACTTTTGTACTGATGGATAATATATTAGTTTCACCTGAATGATAATGTATATGTTAGTTTTAAAATGTGAGAACTGATTGAATTGGATCGTCAAACATTTCATTTAACATTTATGAACTGTAAATTCACACAAATAACATTTTTAGTTTAGAAAATTTATTACAATAAATTACATATTGCCATTAATTCCCCTCAAAGTACACCCCCTCTTTTTTTGAGGGGGTGCTGGAGATCGAACTCAGGACCTTATACTTGCTGGGCAAGCACTCTACCACTTGAACTAAATCCCCAACCTCTCCCTCTCTTATTTTTCCTATCACACTTAGAGAAACATCTAAATTTTTTTATTAGTATTTAGAGTAAAATCCAAATTTTTATTAGTACATATTAGTACATTAAGCTTACAATCATCTTGGGGAGTGGGTGCATCTACACAATACAGCTTTATAGCTTTTTTCTTTATTACCCTTCCTTCACACCTCCCTCCCTCCTCCGCTAAGTCCCCTTTTTTTCCACTTTCATTCTCATTGATATTATTAATCTTATTTTATGTTTATGACGTACAGTGTTTATATTCTTTGAGGTTGCTAGGTTCCTGTAAGTGGCACATCTTTATTCTATTTATTTCCCCTTCCCCTCCCACCTCCACTCTCACCCACATTCTCTTGGACCCTTCCCATTTCCAAGAGATCTATCTATCCCCTTGTCTCCTTTTAACCATCCTTATTGTGCTCTTTGCACTTTGCCTTAATCAAATAAGAGATACTATATGGTATTTAAGCTTGTGTGTCTGATTAATTTTACTCAACATTATATTTTCCAGGTGCATCCATTTTCCTATAAGTATCTCAGTTTTTTATTTCTTCATAGCAGAATAGTATTCCCTTATGTATAGATACCACATTTTCTTTAGCCACTCTTCTGCTGATGGGTATATGAACTGATTCCAGGTTTCGGCTCCTGTGAATTGTAATGCTGTAAACATTGGTATGGATGTATCACTATAGTATGATAGGTGAGAGAAATAAAAAGAACTCGAATTATCATTATTTGCAGATGACAAGATACTCTACGTAAAAAACCTGAAGAACTCCACCAAAAAACTCCTAGAATTAATAACCAACTTGAACAATGTATCAGGACACAAAATCAGAATTCAAAAATCAGTATCATTCATGTACACCAACACCAAACTCAATGAGAAGAAAACTATGAAAACACCACCATTCATGGTAGTGTCAAGACAAATGAAAACCTACATACTAACCTAAATAAAGAAGTGAAAGACCTTTACAAAGAAAACTACAGTGCTCCAAAATGAGATTGAAGAGGCATCAGAAAATGTAAAGATATACCTTGCTCTTGGATAGGCAGAATCAATATTTTCAAAATGACCATACTCCCAAAACTTTTATAGAGATTGAATGGATTGAATGCATCCTCAATCAAAATGCCATCAGCATATTTCACAAACCTAGAGAAAACAATCCTAAAATTCAAATGGAACCAGAAGAAACCCGGACGAGCAAATGCAATTATGGGCAACAAGAAGCATCATATTACCTCACCTGAAGTCATACTGCAAAGCAACAGAGCAATGACATCATACTGGAACCAAAACAGACACATAGATCAGTGGAACAGAATAAAGGATACAGAAACATCTCCTGACATGTCCATTAGCTATTTGAGCTTTGGTAGAGGGGCTAAAATCATTCATTGGAGGAAAGATAGACTATTTAACAAATGGTGCTGGGAAAACTGGATATCTATTTGCAGAAGATTGAAACTGTATGCATATTGCTCACCATATACCAAACTAAAATCAAAATGGACAAAAGATCTAAACATTAAAACAGAAACATTGAAAATACTGGAAAATAAAATAGGTAAAACACTTAAAGTTAAATATACTTTCTAATCCAATACATTCATCTCTAAATTATAAAAATGAATATTTCACTATTATGTCTGAATTTCTTAAATGAATTCTGTGGTGAATGTCTCAGAAGTTTTTGTTTATTTCAGTAAGTATAAAAATAATTTATTAATCTATCATGATGTGGTAAAAATACATGTGAGTAAATTAAAAAGCAAAGAAAACACAAGTATCTTATGCTATTACCAATTACATTTGATGCTGTTATTGGATTTTACATTTCTTTCAGTATAAAGCACACATATTTTATAAGCTCTTGTGACTATCAATTTTGTCTGATTAAACAATACATAAAAATAACAGTAATGTCTAATTTTATAATTATTTGACATAAAACTTTTTGTCTGTCTACTTCTCTGTCTCTTTCTCTGTCCGTCTCTGTCTCTCTACTTCCCTTCCCCCAGCATCTTCCCCTATAAACTCTCCAGTGACCAACTTAGAACTAATAGCAATCTAATGATCTCCATTTGATAATTATATAATATATACATTTATCAAAATATTTAATTTTACTCCATAAATACATACAACTATTATATGTCAAAAATTTTAAGAAAATAAAAGATATAATTAAAAAACTATATTATGTATGTATGCACCTCACACTGGGTGACCCAAATTTGTAGTGTGATAGAAGTCTTGAAAATGTTTTAGTTGATACTTCTGTTTCCTATTACCTCTTTGCAAGGCATTTTTCCATACAACAGAAAAGATTGATATCAAGGAAAAACTTGGAAGCTTTTCTTTATTCTTGCACATTGATCTGTAATTCTAGGATTTGGCAACATTGGATGGCACTCTTGAGTGGAATGAAAATATGAACATATAGACATGTGTTAGACTCTGAGAATAATATCTAGACTGATGTGACTAAGTTAACCAATAAATAATATTCTCTTTTCTCCTTTATTAACATATCTACTCATACAGACCTTAACCAAATAAACATGCTGGAAAATTTAAATTATCATTTATATTTTACCAAAATACAGGAACAAGAAAAAGACGGCAGAGCAAGACTTGCAGTAAAGTGTTCTCAGGACTGGCCTCAAAGGAGATTGTGCCTGAAAACACTAGGATTAAGTCCAGAGAGCTTCGTGAACCGCCACCCTACTGCCTACATCAGGTGCAGAGACCAGTGGCGTTTCCTTTGCCCATCAACCAATGTGAGCAAGAACATGCTTTGGGCTGGGGTGTAGGGACGCAGGGACCTTGTGAGCAGGGTGGGGTGGGTTTTCACAAACCCACAGGCCACAGGTCTAGGCAAAGAAAACCATGAGTTGGGGTGCACAGAGTAATAGAGAAAGCAGAAGCTGTCTGAGTGACTACTGCCTTTGGATGCACACAACTGACTGCCCACACCCAGAAAGAAAGTCAGAGCAACACCCAGCATTCATACACACAAAAATGTAAGTGTGGAAACAAAACAGTTCTTAGGACTCACTGTCAATCATCCATATATGTCAGATTCCAACCCTGCAGACTCTGGAAAGAAAGGACCTATTCCGGACTGAAAAAATTTTTGGAATCTTTTTTTTTTTCCCCCCATTGGCACTGTGGAGATGTGTTTCTTTTCACTTTTTTTTTTTCCTTAATTTTCTTGGTCTCCTTTATTTTTATTTTTCTTATTTGTTTTTTCAGTTACTTTTATCTAATCTAGCTCATTATTCTATTAATTTTCTTTTACTAATTAATAGGATCTTTTATCTCACTATTTTCTCCACATTCTTATCTTTCTTTTCTTTACTTTTCAAATTATACTTCTTTCATTTTCCTGTTCTCCACTGTCTCTATTTTTGTTAGTATAACCACTAAATATAGATATTTGGTTAACTTTCTGCTAATAATTGTGAATTATTTTCTAATGTTAGTGGAGGTATAGTTGTTTAGTAGTGAGTTGTTTAATAGTGAGTATCTATTTAGTGACTATTTCGTAGATACTCACTGTATGTCAATATTTGGTTTGCCTTACTGTTTATACAATAATTACATGCTCTTTTCTATGGTTAAGGTTGGTATATTATTGACTCTTGTGGTATGTCAATATGTAATTTGTCTTGATGCTATTATTTTTGGTGATTTTGATGGTATTTATTGCCAGGATAGCACATTTGTTCTTATTATATTAATTGATTTCCTCTGCATGGCAAAACCTAGATTATACTATTAACAATAATATGTTCCAATTCTGGAGAACTGGCTGCTAGGTCAATTACACTGCACCTTCCCCTCCCAGATGAACAGAGAGAGAGAGAGCTTGGAACAGACAGAAAGGCCTATAATTAGCGAAGCCCAGTATGCATTACTGAAAAGCAGATGCAAACTAAGTAGATCCAGATACTAGCAACAGAGTCTTTCTAATGTAATTGATCTCCAAATCTCAGCACACAAATTAATAAAAAAATACTAGAAATGCAAGAAAACAAGGTGGCAAAATGCATTCAAACACTCCCAAATTCCAAAAGGAACATCCCTGGGCCATTGATGGGGAGCAAATCCAAAGCTGCCCCTACATTATTCAAAATGATATAAAAAGGAGGTAAAAAAGCAGATCAGGGTGTTCAGTGAGCTGAGAGAAAATACATTGTAATAAACAAATAACAGACTTAATAAACAAAATAATCAACAAGTTTATAGAACACACTAATAAAAAGCTAGCTGAGCTAAACAAAATGATACAAAAAATGAATGATCAGTTCTCCAAAGAATTGCAGTTTGTGAAAAGATGCCAAACAGAAATTCAGAAGATTACAAATTCTTTTGGAAGTGTACACAACAGAAGTGACCAGCATGAGCACAGAGTGTCAGAACTGGAAGACAGCATTGATGCTGGTGAGCATATACTCAGAAATACTTCAAAACAACAGAAGAACATGAAAAATGGACCCAACAGCTACTAGATGACACTAAGAAAACTAATCTAAGATTAAATGAAATGAGTGGAAAAATGAGAAGACAGCACAAATGACACATAAAACTTATTTACAGAAATAATAGCAAAAAAATTCTAAAGATGGATTAAAAACCCAAATAAGTGTGTCATGGAGATACACAAATGGCAATAATCATGAAAACACATCTCCACGCCACACCGTGGAGAAAATCTTAGAAGTCCAGTCACAAATGGTATAAAAAATCTGTTTGTGGAAATAACAGCAGAAAACATTTCAAATGTGGGAAAAGTACTTAACATACAGATAAGTGAGGCATATAGAATCCCAAATAGCAATGATCAGAAATTATCCTCTCCATGACACCTCATGCTCAATAGCTCAGAAGTCCAACATAAGGACAGAACAGCAATCACATACAAAGATAAACCCACTGGGGGGTTGAGGACTTTGCTCAGTGGTAGAGCACTTGCCTAGCAAGCACAAGACCCTGAGTTCGATCCTCAGCACCCCCAAAAAGAAAAATAAACATTAAAAAAAAAGATAAACCCAGTGGAATTACAGCAGGCTCATCAATACAAAAGGTAAATGCCAGGAGAGTTTCCAGTGAAATGTTTCAAGCCCTGAAAGAAAACAACTTCCAGCTCAGTTCGATATATCCTGAAAAACTAACTTTCAAAATTGATGGAGAAATAAGGCATTTCCATGACAAAGAACACAACAAGAAATACATGATCATGAAGCCAGCACTAAAAAAATATCCTCAAGGATCTTCTAGAAAGAGACAATGAAGGAAAAAATACCAAAAAGTCTAATAGAATGAAACCACCAAGTAGGGTGAGTAGTTAACTAGAGGAGGAAAAAGAAGTGGGAAGTGATCAGAGCAGAAAACAAAAAATTATGCAATAAAAAAAATGATCATAACTTTCAGTAAATACTCTCAATGTGAAGGATCCCAGTTCCCCAATCAAAATACACAAATTAGCAGAATGGATCTAAAAACAATAGAAGATACACATTTAATCCAAAAAGACACTCATAACTTAAAAAAAAAAAAATTGGAGGATGGAAACTAATATTCCATTCAATAAGGTATCTAGGTATCTTCCAAAAATAGTTAAAGATACATCACAGAGACTGTACATGCACATATGCACTTATTGTTGCACAACTCATAATAGCTGAATTGCGGAAGTGGCCTATATGTCTATCAATAGATGAATAGATAAAGAAAGTGTGATATTTTCACATAATTGAGTATTGTTTGATGACAAAAGAGTACAAATTTGTGTCATTTGAGAGACAATGGGTGACTTTGAGGCCATAATAGGAAGTGAAATAAATCAGACACACAAATTTAAATAACACTTAGCTTTCTTTAAGAAACTCAAAGTATAAATAAAATAGAATAGAATAAAAGATAATAGGAAACAGGGAGGTAAATCTTTTTGCAAAAGGGAAGGAAAGCAATAGATGAAGAGAGGGGGAAGGAAAGAGAAGGGAGCAGGAATTAAAAAAATAAAATAAGATGTATTATGTACATATGCCAACTCCCCACAATGAATGCGATCATACTGTACTAATAAAATAAAATTTAATTTATACAAGGCCTAAATACTAAGCACTGTAATCCTTTTTCCTCATAAAATTTACTGACTGTAAGTTCATTATTTTTACCTTTTAATAATCACAGCCTTTGGCATACTTTTGAAAGTCTGTATATTTCTTGGTGTTTTACAGGAAGTGGAATTTATATCTGTCTCGTTATAACCAATCTCAGAGTGAGAGAGCACTGAGAGAACTGAAATGAAGTTACAAATTGCTCTATCTTGAGAAATTCATTCTGGCAGTCAGTGTTTTTATGAAAGGACAAGAGACAGAGGGTCTTTACTCTTTGAGGTCAAATATAAAATAAGGAAAATCAGGAAAGCTTTTTTTCCTCTGGCAAAGTCTTTCAGTGCGTTTATGTAATTTAGACTTGTTGGACTAGTTGTGTGGTCTTGTGTCAATTAGCTATCACCTGTTTGGTCATTTGAGAAAACAGCAAAAAAGTACCTGATTGGACTGTTTAGAGTAATGAAGAAGGTAGTGCTTATAAAGTGCCCAGGAAGACTATGTATCTTAGCTAGGGAATGACATTTCAAAATAGGAAATTTTGGCATGCAAGGAACTCAGTAAACCAAGGAATTTTTCATGAAATTAAAATTAGCAATGTGCAAACCACAATATAAGATAATATTTAAAAAGAAGTGACCTCAGGAGCAATCTGTAACATTTCATTGATTTGGTTTTGAGAGTGATTTTAGTAAAATGAATCAAAATAATATAATTCTAATAAGGAAACATATAAGAATAACAATACATTTCAACTTATACCTTCCCAGAAATTCTTTAATATCATTCTACTAATTCTGTGATGAAAATTATGATGAAGTTTTATTAATCCATTTTTAGTATCAGATTTCACTAATGCCCTTAACACTCTCTGTTTCATAACTTTTCATTATTTTTTCCAAATATTATTGTAATGTTTAATTTTGTGTCCACTTCATTTGCTATGTGATGCCAAAATATTTGATCAAACATTTTTCTGGATGTTTCCAAGATGGTGAGTTAGATAAGAATAAGATTTAAGTAATACAAGGGATTTTCCACAATGTGAGTGGGGCTCAGTCAATACACATTAAAAAAAAAAAAACAAAAAACATAAAACAAAAAACTTACTTTGGACTTCACGTATAGCCCTGGATTTCTCAGGTGTCCAGCTGCCACTCTTTGGATCAGAATTACACAATTGGTTCTGCAGAGTTCAGTGGTTGCCAGCAACCACTGCAGATTTTGACTTCACACCGCAAACTGATTCGCCAAGTCACCATAGTTGCATGAGTGAATTCCTTTCCTGGAGAGCCATGAATAATAAAATCTTCTTCATTGCTGCCGTGAAAAATAAATATTCTTACAACGTTTCTCATGCTTTAGCAATACTTAAACCAGAATAATCAGTACTTTTGACAATGTATTCAAACTTTATCAATACTCTTTAAATCCTGTTATTTTACACTGATATTATCCCCTGTAGAATTTATACAATACCAGGGATCTTGGATGAACCACGTGTGTTTTAGAATAACAAGGAAGCCTCAGAAAAATTTTAAAGTTGCTTTCCTCACACTACTCTATTGGAGCTCCACTGTTCGATTTACAAGCATTATAATTTTATGTGGACTTTTTCCCCCCTCTCTCATATTTCCTCAATTTAACTTTTCCATCTTGGGTTAGGTATTCCATTCATGCCTTTGGTATTACTCATAATTTTTAAATATCTAGTAGAACTGATGAATATAATGTTCATCAACATCACTACATTTATCTCATCTAGTGAAACAATCAAAAATCTTTTTATATTCCCTTTCATTCTTAAAGATATTGACTCTGCTATTTTTCTTCAGACTTTGTCTTACTTCAGATCACATATAACATTGGATACAAATATAAAGAATCAGTGTATAATATTAGTTATCACATTTAAGTGCTAATTAGACATTGAAATCCTTCTTGATTCTTTAAAGTTCCCATTCTAGGTGACATCAACATAATTTAAATGCATTTGGAAGAATTCAGAAAATTCATAATTTAATCTATAACAGACATGGTAATAAATTGTCCCTAAATTTCATAATCACATTAAGTATCAATATAATACTTTCTGTTCTGCCAATAGATTGAAAGTATAGAAAATATTCAGATACTGGTCACGTCTACTTTTGCCTTAATTTTTGTTTAAATGCACTTTAAAAAAAAATCACACAAACAATATCTGTCAATTTTTTGAACAATAATTTCAATTAACATGACAGAAAATATTCAAACACTGAGGAAAATACTTATAATGGAAAAAAATCATCATTTATCAAAAATTGTACATGTTGTTAATACAATCACTGGATGTATTATCTTTACAAAAACAAAACAACAACAAAATGACAAATAAAAACCCACTAAACAGCTATGATAAAATCAAAGACAAGTAGAAATTCCAGAAACTAGTGTATATTTTGAATGTTAAATAAATAAAGTATATTCTGTGGAAGTGGGGCACATACAACTAATTTAATAGGTTAAAATTACTTCAGAAACAAATATGTGTGTGTGGGTCAGTGCAACGGATCCCCAAGAAGAACACAATTTCTGTGTATCACAAATATATACTCATCCAAAAAAGAAAACTAACAAACTGAGTTCTTGTAACCGGGAACAGAGTTTTTTTTTTTTTTTTCTTTTTCTTGCTTTTATTTCAGATCACTATAACCTCCGAGGTCTTTAAAAAACTGATATTGGTTTTAGAAATTTATTATTAAACAAAGTAATTTATTATATGAGAAAGAAAATTGCTTTAGTAACCCTACAATTTTAGATTGTACAACTAAATCTAATTTTGGTCATTTTGTTTCTGTCTAATCCCTTGAAAATTCAACATTTCTACATAGTAAGAGATGACAAAACTTGTTGCTTCATGTTCTTTTTCAAGGAGAAGAGAGAATATGCCAAAGCTACAGCGTTAAGGCTCTCCCTAATGACCATCAACATCTTGACAATCACTGTAAAATGTAAGCAGAAAAAAGAAAAAAGAGAGAGACAGAGAGAGAGAAAGAGAGAGATAGAGAGAGAGACGGATTTCACTGCGTTGAATGCCAAATGGTACCTGTGGTAAAATGTTTTTGAAAAAATTTACTCAACCGAAAGCAGGAACATTGATAAATTGGTATTAAATGAGCATAGTTTGATTTTTATCTTTATCATTAACAATTTTTTTCTTCATTCTCAAAAACTACTATGCTGTGCTTGTGTTCCATGTCAAATAATTACACTTCCACATTCTCTATAGAAGTTTTAAGAAATTAAACATACATTAGCTATTTGACAAATTTCATATATATTTTTCAACTATAATTGGTGTATTTCAAAAAAAACCAAAATACATAAATCATTTCCTATAAATGAGCAATTAATTAATCAAAATATATTTTCCAGATGAGAGATTTTTAACAGAATACTCATTTGCATGATGATTTAGAGCAAGGCTTTTGGTAAATACATTTTACACCGAATTTCCAGGTGATGAAAGAAAATCCTTTCCACCCGAAATAGATTTCAGCTTGAAAAGACTTTCCATGAAAATTGTATATATAAAAGAATATCAATCAAGTATCTAGTGCTGGGTTTTAAAAAAGTATTCAAATTTTTCTGACTTGCTGATATCGCTTATGCTATAATTAGTAATGTCTCCAAATATACCCTTTTTTGTATCCATCCTATTGACAGATATCATAGTTTGATACTGTAATCCTAAAGCTTGTTGCTTTGTGAAATATGAATTAAACAAATCACATATATGTGTGTATGTCATTTATAATTAAAACACATATTTATAATTAAAACACACAAGTTTTAAAATTGAGTGTAGAAACACTAGTTTTTTTAGAGAAAAACATTAGAAATTACTTCTTTATCATATAGTGTGGTAATCACTCTAGTCATTTCTTTCTGCTCAACAGCTTTCATGTTGTATGTTTATGAGCATCTGCAAGCACTCGATGGGAAAAAATACACTGAATTGTGACTACATGGTTGTGATGCCCATTAACATATCTTTGTGTAGACTGTCTTGTTAGCTGATTGTCACCCCTGCCCATTCTCCATTCGAAAAATATGTGTAATGGCATATCTGCTCATGGCCTTTGTATTGCAAGTGACACAATGATTTGAATAGCTCCAAGGTACAACTTATTTTTTAAAATGTTCAGTATATATATTTTTAAACTCGCCAGTATAAATCCCTGTAGTGTTTCCTTTAGCAACAAACCAGGAAAACATTGTAAGTGCCGAAACACTGAGGGATGCTGACAGAATCACTTTGAAGAAACTGGAGAGATATTTTTAAATGATATGATAACTTTTCTTCTAGGTTCTGACATGTTAAAGACAAAATGTATCTGCCTACTTTGTACTGGTTAGTTTATAGGTTGAACACAAAATGAAATAAAGAAAATCTAAATTACTTACACATGACAAATTGTGTTATATAGAGTAGGCTGAACCATTATTTTTCAGGGCATTTATTTGTCTCAGTAGGAAAACTAACTTAATAAGTTTTTTTCTAGGTACATTCTGCATGCATTCCACAATTTTTCAGGGATTAAATCACAGTTGTTATTTACATTCTGGACAAATGAGGAAAACAATAACCATGTTTTCTATTTCCATAGGACTCATAGAACTAATGGAGAAACATATTTTTTTTTTTTTTTTATGCTGGGGATCGAACTCAGGGCCTTGTGCCTGTGAAGCAAGCACTCTAACCACTGAGCTAAATCCCCAGCCCCAGGAGAAACCTATTTTTAAAAGTAAGTGTCAAGTCAAACATAGAATGACAAATTGGGGAAAAGGTGACTGAAAAGAATGTGAAAGTAAAGACTATTGGATGAGGGTATCAGTTAAGTGAGATGAGTTAAAAATGTACATTGAAAGATGAAACTTAGGCTGAGACTTCGCAAAGAAAAACATGAGCCAGAAAAAAATGTGAATGCACACTGGTATATAGCATGTACATGTGTGACTCCAGGGAAAAAGAATGTCTAGCCAAACCTAAAATGGGAAGATCCTAATGTAATTATGAGACTGAATATTGACCAACAAGTATACACAGTGAAACTGGAGTGTTATGACAGTATTCTTCTTCAATTACCTTTAAAATATTTTAAATAATAAAAATATATTTTAAATTTTCACCCATATTTACCATATTTGGTATGCTTCCATTTTCTTGTATGGATCTAGATTTCTGCCCAGAAACACTTTCCTTAGTACTAAACCACTTCCTTTAAAAATCTAACAAGAACCGGGATGAGAGGAAATACACTAATGCCTGGTGTTTCTATTACACAGGAAGTGACATGAGAAAATTTAAAGGAAGTTGGTAACAAATTAAACATGTACACTCTAGCATCTAAGGAAATAATAAATATATAACAGACTAATATAGTAAATAGTGAAACAAGGAGGTGGAATAATATTATATACAATGAGAGACAATGAGAGACAAAGCATGAGATCATGAAATAAACAGATAATGCAACCTCTTTAGTCTCTGTTTACAGTTTGATTTTCTATGGGAGACTGGAAGTCTTAAAGGAGTTCTAGCAGGGAGGTAATACAATCTGATTTACTTTATCAAAAGTAATTAAAAAAAAGAAAGAGGAAAGAAAAGAAAAATATATGGTAGATGCTATAATGGGATTATTAGAGAAAGTATTTTGAATTTGGGAGATATGCTATTAGGCTTTCGTTATACATAGACTGGGGTAAAATATCTCCACTAACAATTAAGCTAACATAATAAATGTTGTAATAAGTCTTTGCTGTGTCTGTACATTTTCGTCATAATTAAAGAATAAGTCGGCTCTGAGTTTTTTTATTTTTTATTTTTTTTTACATATTCAAAATACAGATAAAAGTTTATTGTACAAAATTAAGGCCTTCATATTACACAGTTCACTAAGACTAAAGAAAAACTAGATTTTTTTGTCTTTCACTAAAATTTCACTTTTACTTCTCCCTACCTCCAACCATTAAAATGGCGGGACCAAATGTTATCAAAACAAACACCACAAATAACACGAAGTCCTTTAAAGATGACTATCCTGGACGTTATTGAGTGTTTTTAAACTGGAAGAAATGCCCAGAACGTTTGCAGATACCTCAACCAGATTCCAGCTAGGAACACTCACTTCCGCACAAACGGCCGTGAACCATCCTCCCACACCTGTTAGGGGCCTGAGAATGAAGACCGTCTCCTTAAGGAATCAGCTGTTTACAAAGTAGGTATGTTACTTTTATTTCAATTATTAAGTAATAAAGTGGTAGACTTTGATAAACTAGTGTCTCAGAATGTTTTAAAACTCAATTCCATTACAAATTTAAATTTTATAACAGATTTAGAGTCCCTTTTCAGGTCAAAAGGACTAGATTCACTTTCCTACTTTTTTTTACACATATCAATAAATAGAAAAAAGAAAGAAAAAATGGATTCGAACCTTGGGTAATTGGCAGCACTGAACAGAGGTCGTGAAAGAGCAACAACAATTTCTTCAGTTTCTTCAGCTTACTCCTTGGAGGCAGTCCTGGGGCCACAGACTTCCGACAGGCGATTCAAGGAAAAAGGCAATCTCGGAGTTCAGCAAACAGAGATGAGATCTTCAGGTGGCAGCATTCAGAGGTCACAGAGCAGACGTTCCTGAGCTAAGAAGGGAGAACTGCGTGGAGAGGAGCTCTGCACAGGCGGCAGGGTCTGCAGAACGTCCGCTCCCTCTTGAACTTCAGGTGAGTATTTATTAGCAGGCACAGTGAAGATACACGCTCCAGGCAGAGAGAGACTATTGAGAGGTTACACCTCAAAGAAAGGCGGCAAAAAGCCGCAGGGTTTCTAAGACTTCAGTAATTTGAATTTTATTGGCAAGAGGATAAAACAACTTGTACTGTTTTGGGCATCAGGTAACATATTCAGTCTATTGCCTCTTTATTGGACAAAATAAAACTGAAGACTGCTACTGCCCTGTGGATCCAAGAATTATAATTTTGAAAAGATTATATTGTTTTTAAGTAATTTAATTAAAAAAAGGTAAGTGTACTTTACAAACACAAAGAACAATCCATTTTCCCAAAGCATGAATTTTTAAATGTCTATTGAGCAAAGAAAAATGACCAGTTATGCAAGTAAGTATAACAATGTAACTCAAAAGCAGGAAGAAATTAAACTGACACAGAAAGTATAAAACTAGTATACCAGGATATTAACAGTTATAATGATATTTGATATTTCAAAAAGTAGAGGAACAAAGGAGAACATTCTTTTTAAATAGGCAAATTGTTACAGACAAAAAAGCAATTTCTGAAATTAAAAAGGTAATAGTAACAACAGCAAAAACAAGTGTAGAGGAAAAAAAAAAATCAGCAAACGTGGCAACATAGTACGGGAATCCACACAAAATAAAATATAAAGAAGAAAAAACTAAATTAACATAGCTTCAGAAAACAGATACAGCACATATCTAACATATGTAATTGAAATCCTCAAAAGATGAAGAGTAACAAAAAGATCTGACGAATAATAGTAAAAAATATACACACAAATATTACAAAACAAAAATGAAGACACACAACACTATAAAATATTGTAATCAAATTCCTTGAAACAAGAAACAATGAGAAATATTTTAAGAGCACTCAGAGGTAACTATTAAGAAGACATATAAAGAAATGAAGAAAATAATTAGATTTCCCATTGAAAATTATTTTTAAATGCCTTAAAAGAGTAGAGCAGTATTATACTGTGTATAAAAACCATTTTATTTATTCATTCATCTGTTGATGGACATGTGTGCTGTTTACAAGATCTAGCTATTATAAATTGTGCTGCTATACACTGTTATAAAGAAAGATAAACTCGAGTCATTCATAGGTAAATGAACAGAACTGGAGAACATAATGTTAAGTGAAATAAGATGCACAAGCTTAAATATTGCGTAGTTTCTCTTATATGAGAATATATATATTACATATACACATATTTAGAAAATATACATATATTTATGCATATATTCCACCAGAAATATATATACATTTCAGGAAAAGAAAAGGGAAAAGAAAAGGAATAAGTATCTGGAAGTTAATGACCACCACTTTGAGCACCTCTTGCAATTGTAGAGGCCAAAGATAACTTGCATCAATTGCATGCTATACCAGTAAACTTAGTTTTAAAATATTTATAAAAAATTTTCTTTTCTTGACACATATATCTTTTCCTAATATTGAGAGAGAGAAAGAGAGAGAGAAAGAGAGAGAGAGGATGATAAATAGGAAATAGGAAGAAGTGCAAATAATTTGCCAAATTATTTTCCATTGTTTGAAGAATATTTTAATATATATGCTAATTTGTTTCATTTGTACTACTAGCTTCCTTTAGTTCATTGAAAAGAAAGTTTTGTGCTATTGTCTGTTTATTTCTTTGTTGAAGAGGATCTTTTTTATTTATGTCTTGTACTTTGAGTAATTACTTTGACCATAATAATACACACTATATTAACAGTTATTCTCTTATTATTTTGTTTTGAAATTTTATTCTATATTTTCATACAATAAAAAAGAGTAGAGCAACAAAATATAATTCCATAGCCAACCAAAAATAATGAAAGGAAGGAAAAGTACTCTTTCAGATCTATAAATCTTGGGAAAAAGTCATAATAAGCAGAACTACAATATCACATTTTATAAACATATCAGATGGCTCTTCGTAGAAGTTTAGTGGCTGTTAATTATCATATTATAAATGCATGGTTACTCAGTTTCGTAAAATTTGTACTTAAAATGTTGCCAAGATTATTCTTGGAAAACATGTCAACTAGTTTTCAGTTTTTAAAAGTCTTATTCTTCCTTCAAGAGCAAAATGCAATAAAGGAAAGAGACCTTTTTAATAACTACTCATTTCAGTAGTACTATTCTTATATTGAACAATGTATACTGTCCTACACTTCTAGTTTTTTCATAGATTCCTAATATTGATATGGTTTCAGGATGCTGCACTATTATGTTCATTAAATATGTCTATATTTAGATCTCAACTTTTCACTTAAAATTTGATGATAAATACCCTCACATATTGTATTTCTCCATATATTCAATACCCTTCTCCACTGTGATATATGCTATATGTTCTCTTTATATTTCCTTAATTTATCAATAAAAAGCCACATTCTGAAGAAACTGACCCTGTACAATACATCTCTATGTGAAGCTTGTTTTGCATGTTTCAATTTTAATTTTCTAAAATTTATTCAATTTCCTTAAAAAGTACCTGACTATAAACTGTATCACCAGTGTAACAGAGAACTCCTATTAGATCAAAACTTCTGTAAATAGCAACTATCAAAAAAATTGAATATTGATTAATAGTAAGAAGTTGGCTGAAATAAGACAATTAAATATCTGGTAGAAAATCACCACAGTATTAAGAATGGAAAATGGGTGGGGATCTTGGAAACAAGAGAGTCAATGAGATTCAGGATAATTTCTCTTTATAAATTCTGACCACATATGGCTATGTCTGAAACATGTATGCACAGAACAAATCTTACCTAAAATTAAAATAATAAATAAAAATAAAACATTAATTGGAGTTTTCTCTTAAGATAATTTGAGTGAGTTTAATTACCCAAACTGTGTGCTTTTAAACAAAATAGTTAGCTCTCTTTTGAGATCTATACTAGAATCTACTACTCAATATCCCAAATCATCAATATGAACTATTAAGAAGCAGGAAAATGGAACCCATTCTCAAAAGAAAAAAACAATCAGTAAGGGAAAAGAAACCCTGCAATGATCTAGATGTTAATATGAGCAGAAAATTATTTTAAAGTACCTGTTATAGCTATGTTCAACTCAGTAAAGGATAAGATATATTTTTGAAGAAATATAAACTGTTACCCGTTGAAAGACTGACAGCATATATTCACTTCAATCTACTTTTATGTCTACAGATTACTTAACAACATATTAAAAGACACTAAAATATGAACAATGATTTTTGGAAGACTTCTCATAATAAAATACAACAGATGAGCATGTTATGGAAGTTTCTTAGCCGACTAAAATAATTTTTGTTACGTTTTACTTTTAAAATATCTGTCATATTTTGAAGCATTAAACACAGTTCTTACTTATGATGATACTTATTTAATGCAAAATTAAGTGTTTTATAGATAAATTAAGGAGAATTGAATAAAATATTCTCAGTCATCTCGGAAGTGATTCTTGCAAGAGTATTTATATAGTAATCATTCACTAAATAATAGATTGAACAAATGAGTAAGCAAATAAATCTGCCTGTTCCTAAGAGGGTTATAAAATGTAGAAATAAGACCTATGATTTTTATAATGCATCGTAAATACTGAAAAAAATAAATCAATTTCAATTTGTTAAAAGGAATCATTATGTATAAAAGTTGAAAACGTAAAACAAATTTGAAATGGATGATTCTCTATTTCTACTGGGAAACAAATGATACAAATGCAATAACTAGTAAATATACTATTAAACCAAATGGAAATAATGTTTGTAGACATGTTGTCACAAAGTTATGTCAGATACACTAATAAATATGAATTTTAGAATGTCAAAGTAAGGTACTTTAAAATGTGAAATGTACTTTCAACACACTGATAGCGTCTCACATGAGCCCTTAGGAAAAGCTGTGCAGACTTCATCATGATGTGATTATAAACTGCGTCTGAAATTAATGACACTATTACTATTTTCTTTAAGAGACATTAAGCATTGTGATGTGTATAGTGACACTGTTGAAAGCAATCCAAATGACATCATGGGAAAATATCAAAACTGAATAAAATATGTATTTATGTATTAAAATTTTGTGTCTTCTGTTAATCTGTTAGGCATTATTTTCTGAAAACCTCCATCATTTTTTGCAAATTGTTCCAAATTCAAACTCAGCTAATTTTTGGCTTTGGTTAGACGAACTACAATGCTAATGAATTGCTAATCCCAAAGCTTTAGTCAGGCCAGTTGACATGTAATACTTTTATTTGAAGAATTGGCAAAATAAAATGCCTCGCCACAGGGAAGAAATTATATAACAAAGAAGAGTTGATTTAAATGTCTCATTTTGTATGCAATTTTTTTACATAGCTGCTTTTTTCACTGATTGACACATTCATTTCTAAAAGACTAAATTAACAACTACTGTTCGTGTTAGGCATTATTCTCTTGCTAGATGACAAAACAAATGATCTTTATGGTTAAGTATGTACAGTATAATGATGGAAGAGATCAATAAAATACCCAACATTTTATTTAATTTTATTTAATCAATTTAAATATATGTGTTTATATATATACCACTCCATTAGGTGGTCAAAAAGATGATGGAGGAAAATAAATTTTAGAAGAAGACTAAATAATTAATTTATTGGCATGAATATTAGGAAGAACCATGAGTACCCCCCTGTTGTACCATTTCTGTTTTCTTTCTCTTACTACTTTTCTTTCTTTCCACGGTCTCCTTCATTTTAGGGATGGGATGAAATAGTCCACCATGAAGTAAAGCTCCAGATAACTGAAAGACCCCTGAAAGTCCAGATGATGTTATTCAAAACCGCAAAGGAGGCATCTGTATAGCTGTGAAGACCAACAAGTGTTGAAGTTAATCCATCCTCCTTTCTGATTTTTCCTTCTTGCAGTCATTCAAGACAAAGCTGTTGTCTTGTGAATACAAATCAGAACAACTTACTGAATTTCCTTCTTTCACTTAAAGTTCCCTCATCAGAGAGTTACAAAATAAAGTGTTTGCACTTTAATCTTTGCAAAGGCCTTGCTTTACAAGTACAGATGTGGAAAAGGACGTGTTATAAATGTGAATCCCTGGCCTGATATACAAACTGGAATCTGCACATTAACAGTACTCCCCCCACCCACACACACACTAATATTTATACACAAGTTTGTGAGATATAATGTTGCTCTACATAACTATGTGGTACTGCTAGACTTATGTAAGTACCGAAAATGAATCTAAGTGCTTAGAAACTTTTGTCCCAATTTTATAATATATGCAATGTGTATTTTCTTTCACAAATGCCTCCTTCTGCAAAGATTTGAAGTTTAAAAGAGTTGATCCTTCAAAGTAGGTATTTCTTAGAGCACTCTTCTGGAAGATTCAAACTAAATAATTGATTTCAATGTTAAGTACGGCATTTAAATAAAACAATACTAACAAGCTAATCCATCCACAGACCTGACAGAAAGAATGAAGTTAGCAATGCATAAATCAAACAGAGAGAAAATTCCAGTCAATACCTAGAAAAGTCCTGATGCTGAAGTTTGCACTAGTTGATTTGAGGAAAAACAAAGGAGACAGTGTTGATAGTGATGAAAACACAAGCTCAGAGTAAGAGAAAAACTCTCAGACAAATTTGGGACAGTGTGCCCATGTCTGTATTTGTGTCCAGAAGGGGAGGCTGAGTGCAGTTAATCTGGGTATTTTCAGGCCAGGCTAGAGTTTGGAACTTTTGCTTCTAAGTGAGATGGAAAATTATTTAATCTCTCTGAATGAATTACTTTAATCTTAAAATGTGTATATTATTTACATCTTAGAGATACTGGAAAAAAACTAGAATTAATGATGGTTAGTTAAAATTTCTTTTTAACTGCTACATAAAATTATTTTTTATATCTCATAGAGTGTCCTAGAGGATCGATATTTAAAACTGAAATTTGTAAAAGCATAAAACCAAAATGGGAGCTTGTATTACCAATTAATGTTTTGATTGTATAAGACAAGTAAAAAATATAATGGCAGAAATCTGCTTAATTTTCAAAAATGAAAGCTCACTGTAAAATATCAGTATTAGTCTTAACATTATTTTCAATGTTTTTCTCCTGAGTTGGTTTGTAATAAAACTTTAAAAAAATATGATTCTTCAGATAAAAGAAATAGGAAAGAAACCATATTATGAAAAGCCATCAAAAGTACACTAAATGATCTTGTCGTTCAAACACAATATCTTTAATAAATCTTAACATTTACAACTGCTAGTCAACTTGCACTGGAAAATTTATTATATCACTACAATTTTCCATATTAATGATATACCACACTGTAAGAATATTCCAATTTTAGAAATACAAGATTACCTGTTGGCCGTGGTGCCACATGCCTGCAATCCCAGCACTCTGGAGGCTGAAACAGGAGGATCCCCATGAGTTCCAGGCCAGCCTGAACTACATAGTGAGACCTTGCCTCAAAAACAACACACAGAGGAAATACAAGAATATATAATTTTGTAAAGAAAATATTTAAAAGCAACCAATAGAGCATTGTCTTACTGTGAAACTGGCATGAGAATAGATATATAAATGAACTAATTATGATTCAAAGTCCAGAAATAATCCTAGGTATCTATGTCTGGTGGATGGTCTACGAGTGCCGTAGCTGAATAGAGGAAAGAATATTCCATTCAACACATGGTACTAGAACATTTAGATACAAGCAAAACAATGAAGTAAACTTTAACCTTCATATAATATAAAAACAGCGCAGATTGAATCGAAAATCTAAATATAAAGCTAAAGCTATAAAAAGGGTAAATCTTCATGCTATTGAACATTACAGAGGAAGAATTTTTGGATATAACATCAAAAGAAAATGTAGATTAATTGGACTTCATCAAAATTTAAAACTTTTATGCACCAAAGGGCACATCAAGAAAGTAGAACCACAATATATACAATGGGAGAAAATATTTGCAAATCATGTATCTGCTAAAAGTTGAGTATCCAGATGATATGAAAACTTTTATGATTGAACAAGAAAAAGATCTTCAATCAAATATTAAAAATGGTGAAAGGACTTAAATAGCCATTTATCCAAAGGAAATATGCAAATGGGAAATAAACACACGAAAGGATGCACAAGAGTACTAGTAATTCAAAATACACTCAAAACTACAATAAAGATCCATTTTAACCTGCTAGGAAAGCCATGCTAATTCTTTCTTTTTCCTCAATGAAAAGTAATTGGTGAAGATTTGTAGAAATCAGTACTTTTATGCATCACTTACACTAATTTACAGTAATTCAGCTTACATAAATACAGCTTAGCAGTTTCCAAAAAGATGAAATAGGATTATCATATGACTCAATAATTCTGGTTTTACAAATATAACTAAAACAATTGGAAACAGATATTCACACAAATACATATATATGTGTCCACTTCAGCCTTATGGACAATAGCCAAAAAAATAGATAAAACTTAAATGTCCCTGTAAGTGAATGGAAAAAACCAAGTGTGGCACATCACTATAATAAATACCTGGGTTAATCAACTTACAAAGAGAAAAGTGTTATTTTAGCCCACAGTTTTAGAGGTTTTATTCATTACCAAATGGCCATGTTGCCACTGGGACTATGAAGAGACAGAATACAATGAAAGGAAGCATCTAATGGAACAAAACTGCTTACCTCATGGCCATAAAATGAAAGAGAGAAAGTGAATGGGCCTAGTGACTCCTGATCTGCATCATGAGCTTGCTTTATATGACACAAAGGCATCCCACTATGGCCCACCTAGTAAAGTTTCCACTCTAGTAGTACTGCTCTTTACAGTACCAAACTGAGGACCCATCCTTTACCATATAGACATTTGGAGGACACATAAAATGCAAACATTAGCATTCATGCTTTGTGTCCCAAAGGTCCTTGTCTATCTCACAGTGCAAAATGCATTTAGTATATCCCTAAAAATCCCCAAAGTCTTAACTATTTAAATATATTGCTCAAAAGCCCAAGTTCAAAGTCTCCTCTGAGACTCAAGACAAACTCTTTAACTGTAAAGTAGCATAAATGTAAAACAAAAGTTACATCATACTCACAAGATACAGTGGTGTGTGTATTAGCTGGCTTTCTTGTCACTGGGAAAAAACACCTGACACCCACATCTTAAAGGAGAAGGGGTTTATTTTGGTGCATGTCCTCAGAGGATTCAGTCCGTCCTTGGCCGGCTCCAAGGGAGCAAAGGCACAGTGAAGGGACATAGTGGAAGAAAGCTGTTCTTCCTGTGGCAGCCAAAAACCAGATGGGAAGGAGGAGACGGAAACATCAAAAAGCAGATGGAAGGGAGGAGTACGCCTTTCCTGGTCACACTCACTGTGACCCACCTCCACGTAAGCCTCTGACAGCATAATCAGCATGAATTTAAATGATGAATCCACTGATGACTATAGTGCCCCCATGGCTCAATCACTTCCAAACGCATGAGATTTTCATGGGACATTTAAGAAGTAAACTATAACATTCTGTCCCTAGACCCCTAAAGGCTCATGTCTACCTCATTATTTAAAATGCATTAACCAATTTCTAGGAATTACCAAAGTCTTAATAGTTCCAGCATCGCTGGTAAGTCCAAGTCCAATATTTCCTCTGACACTCAAGGTAAATTCTAAGCTGAAGGACCCTTGTAAAAATCAAAAAGGAAGTTAAACACTTCCAGCACACAATGGCACAGGGTAAATATTTTCATTTTGAATTAGAGGAATAGGGATTGGGGCCTACATATCTTCTTTCTTGGGATGGCTTTGTTTTCTGCCTGTGGCATTCCACATCAGAGGCCCCATGTTCCTGGCTTTTCCAAATTCCTCAGTTCTCCAAATGTACCTTTGGCGTTATTCTCACAAATGCAAGCTTCACTTTCTCAGGGGTCCACTGCCTAATCTCAAAGATCTTTGAAATCCTGGAAGTTTCCATGACCCTACAACTCTTAAAGTTTGCATGCCTGAAAAGCCAGCAACATTTAAATGATGTCAAGATCTGCTTACAGCTTGAGCAGGTGCCTGAGCCCCTTGGGACATGCCTTCACTAGACTTTGAGTTCCTGGATGGCTGAATTCAGAAAAGCACTTCCCTAGATGACACTTTATGAGCAGGGTATTCTAAGGTTCTTGTCTCAAACCACAGGCTTTTAAAGGAGTTTATGCTTTTACATTTTTGACCTTGGAAATAGTAGAATCTGGGCAGTATCTGAGAAGCCTTCAAGCCATCTGTCTTACTGTCCTAGAGCAAAGTACAAGGCTTTGTTTTATATTAATTGTTTCATTAACCAAGTTCTCCTTGACCCCAACTTTGTAAGTGCTTCTTTTCTGATGAAACTACAAACTTTCCGACTCATTCAGCACTTGATTCCACTACAGATCTGGCTAAAAGCAACCTGCAGTACTCATGCTACAACATGAAAGATGTGCTGCTTTGAAATTTCCTCCACCAGATGAATAAGTACACCATTTTTAAATTCAACTTTACACAAAATCTTAGAAAAAGGACAAAATATAGATGAAATATTTGCCAGAATAAAGCATGCCTGACCTGTAGTCTAATTTCCAATATAGTCCTCATTCCTATCTGAAACCTCGTCAGACTGGCCTTTAATGTTCATATTCCTATCACCATTTTCGTCTTGTGAGCTCCAATGAGAACAATCCATTAAGGTCATCTTATGACATTTTAAGACTTCTCTAGTCTATATTTCCAAATCTTTTCAAACACTTCCAGCAAACCAAATCCAAAGCCTTCTACACTACATGGTCAGACACAATTACAGCAATCACTCTACTTCTTCATTACCAATTTTCTGTACTATCATCACTGGGACAAAATATCCAACACTGTAAGCTTAAAAAAGAAAAAGTATGTTTTAGCTCATATGTTCAGAAGATTCACTCATGGTTGATGGGCTCCGAGGCAGAAACAGAATGATGAAAGATTATCGCAGATGAAAGCTACTTAACCTATGACAACCAGGAAACAGAGAGAGAAGGGAAAAGTCAGGAACAAGAATAACACTTTCGTCATACTCTCAGGGGCCCACCTCCAATCAGACCCCACCTCCTAATGGCACATCTGGATATGAAATAATCAATAGATTAATTCACTAATGAGTATATTGCCCCCTGCAATCTAATCACTGTCCAAAAACATGAGATTTAGGGGATGTTCTAGCTCTCAATCATAACAGGACAGACACTAAATATTCTTATTCTGAAGGGATGTATAGTGAAATAATAAGGAGGAATCAGACAAAAGCAATACTAAGACTCAGAAGGGAAACATTAGATTGGATAGCAGTCTATCTGGCATTCAGTGCACATTATGACAAACATGGGCTCCCAGTGTTTGGGAAGACCTGCTCTTATGGCTTTCTGATTTCAAGCCACTTGATGATTCTCTTGAGTTGGCTTTATACACCTTCCTAGCAAGTGATTCATATCCTAAGCATATCCAACATCATGGGATCTCCAATTCATCTTTGACTTCACTCTCATAGCTGCACACTCTACTTTCTTTGGGGTTGCTTTCAGGGACTTTGAACCTGTTAGATTTCCTGTTAAATTGAACTTTCCTTTGAAATTTCAAGGGAAACCTTTGTGACCTCAAATTTTTACATTCTCTATGCTTAAAAATATCACATCATATAGATGATACTCATGTCGGCCACTGACATAAGCTGTACCTGGGTCCATTAATGTGTGGTTGCAATGGCCTCTGAATGATGTGTCAACTATACATATGATGATTCCTTGGGCACTTTTGGGTGAGCAGGCCACAACAGAACTGCACTCTGCAAAGGCTCTACTCTAGAAAGTAACAAATTAGCATTTTTATATTTCTGATTGTATGATTGCTGTGGCCTTGTTGATTCCAGAAATACCCTCAAGACACATTTTCTGTTATCCTGATGCAAAGCATTTGGCTTCTTTTCAATGGTGTGAATCTGTTTGTTCTTCTTGGCAGCATTGTTACACAAGCTATGAATTTTTCAAAATTTTCTGCTCTTCCTTTTGCTCTTAATTTTCACAATAAATTTGGCTTAAATTAGCCAGCAAGAGCTGCTGCCAGAACCATGCGAGGTCTTAAAATTTTCTCTACCAGATAAACCAGTCCATGCTTACACATTCAACATTAAAAAAAATCATCAAAATTCCATGCCACAGAATAACAAAGATAGTTTCTATTCCAATGTCCAATAAAATCCTCATTCCTATCTGAAACATCATCAGCATAGTCTTTACTCTCTGCATGCTCATAAGTGTACTAATCTAAGCCTCAGAAAATTAAATTCTGCTTACAACATTCTAGATTTTCTGTGACTTAATATCAAAACTTTTGTAAGTTCCTCATAGAAAAACAATTGCAAAAGCTCCTCCATTTTAGATAGCAACAATCCTTCAACTTCTCAATACTAATTTTCTCTGTTAGTCAGATTTCCATTACTATAGCAATTACCTGAGATAATCAACTCGTATATAAATTTTTTTTTTGGCTTTTACTTTTAGAGGCTTTAGCCCATGATCAACTAGCCCTACTGACTTGTGCCTTTGATGACACATCAAGAGAGGGGAGGACAATGGAGCAAACTATTCCTCTTACAGCCAGAGAGCCAAAGAGAAAAAAGAGGAAGAGAAATGGACCATGGTCCCACAATGTCCTTCAAGGACACTTCCTCAGTCACTCATAGATCTCCCTATAGACCCTACCCTTACCCTGTTTAACATCTCCTAATAATACCACATTAGGAACTGAGTTTTTAACATATGGAACTTTAGGGTACACTTAAGTTCCCAAATTATAGCATAATACAAACATTAAAATATTAGTAGTAAGAATAAATTAAGTACAAACACATACTATGATGTGGGTGAACCTCCAAAACATCACATCAAGTGAAAAAAAAAACATACATTCATTATGTATTATATTACTCCACTTATATGAAACATTCAGAATAGGTGAAGGCATAAAGACAACAGATTTGTGGCACCTGGTGCTAAGTGGTGATGGAGGTGAAATGGTAAGTACTTAACAGGGAGTTATTTTCCTTTTGAGGTAAAAAAGGTACTTTGGAACTAGAGGTGATAGTTGCACAATTGTGAATATACTCAATGCTACAGAATTATTCAATTTAAAATAGTTAATTCTTTGTTATATAACTCTTATCTCAATAAAACTTAAAAGTTATACTGTGAGTATTTTCTGTAACATTTGGATTAATGATATAAGTAAAAGAATAGAAGGAAACATTCTAACATATTTTATAGTTTTTGATAAGTTGCTTATTAGACAAAACCCATTACACTAATTTATTTGAGAGGTTTAATTTTTAAACAATGGTTTATACTATATTGTACCTTGAAATTGGAGGAATAATCTTCCTGTTCAACTGTCACTGAAGTATCAAGACCTATGGATTACATGGAAATTTTCAATAAATTCTTCATAGTACTGCAATGGTAACTTTATTATGTAGTAAGATAAGTATTAATTACAACAAGAGACAAACAAAACCCTTAAAGTAAAAGTGTCATTTTCCCTTGGTGTCAAATAGAAACCTCAGTTAAATAACAAGAAAAGAGAATATATTTTATTTTATAGATTAATAGATCTTCATATTTTGGGTTTATATAAATGAAGACTTCACTATTCCAACTTTAATTTTGCTGGCAGAAATATCAAATTTAAATCCCATTGTATGATACTAAATGAAACATGCAAAAATAATTAAAAATTAAAAGCATATAGAAAAGTATACATATGTACATGATGGCATATATGGGTAAAAAATTGGCAATCAAGTTTTCAATGTTAAGGCTGTTAATGAACATCGGTGTATGATGTATTTGGAAATTAATGTATCTCTGCAATCCAAATGATTATACTGATCAGGCTGGTAAGTTTCTGGTCAAAACCAAAAAATAATGATAAACAATGAGTACAGTTTTATTTTTAATAGGAAGAATAAATACTCTTTTTCTGTGGCACAACAGAAAAAGATTATATATCAAAAAAATTAGAAGAAAGTAATTTGAATGTACATAGCCTGATAAGGAAATGGTAAAAGTTTAAAGTACTAGATATGCTAATTACTCTATGATTATCATTGCTCAATAAATACATTAATCAAAGCGTAACATTGTCCATTATGAAGAGATACAAGTAAAAATCCCTAAAGCCACTAAGCAAGAGGCAAAGATAAGCTGATTCAAGCCGGAATTTTTGATCTCAAGGTTTCAAGGCTGATTATTTTCCAGCTAAGTCTTATCTATGGGGAAAGAGCATATATATAAGTTAGTGATATATATATATACATATATATATATATCACTATATTTTATATATATTAGTGAGAGTAGAATAAGGAGCCCAAGAAGCAGACTGAGGAGTGAGAGCCAGATGGAAGAAAACCTAAGGCAATGTTCTAGGTCCGCCACAGTAGCCACAAGACGACCCTGTCACTAGAAACAAAATACAGTAATTAAAATTTTCTACTTGTTTGTCAGGAAGATCCTAGTGACCCCCTCCAACTGAGTTTCAGTAGTGTGGTACCGGAGGTGACCAGACTGCAGTGGATAAGGATGAAAGAATAAGAAAAATAAAGGGAATAGAAGGAGATGTAGAGACATGGATTTAAATTAATATGTCTAGAAAGTTGGCAAAAAGATACAGAAGACATAGTATGCAAATTACAGATACTATAATTTCAAGCAAGAACTTTTGTTAGACATTTCTTTGTTGACTGTTTCATATTGATTTTTAATGAAGTTTCCCTCCATTTTTTTTTACCAGCTTAGAAGATCTGATAGACATAAAGATACCAAAAATGAATAAAGAGATGAGATAGTGGATGGAGATATTGATGATGGTACCTAAAATAAGAAAAATTTTTCTCAAGCAGCCAGGAAGAGTTTCCATCAGAAATATTAAGTTATTTTAGCATTACTTGCCTGAATGAATTAATTAACATAGGTTGGAAATTAAAGTATAAATATTTTTAATATACAATGTGCCATATCTAAGAAGCTAAATCTATGAAAAGAAAACATATTATTTCCTAAACAGCAGCAACATTAAGTTCAAATTTCAGGAGTTCCCAAATTAGGAAAGTGTTACCATGAATTGACACTGTTTATTCATACAGCCCCATGAATAGGATATGAGATTTATACGCATTGTTAGTGGTTTATTAGCAGAGAGAAGCCTTTAGAAGTTAGATTGCTCAGTCATCAAAAATCTGTTTGGTTTTCCTTTGGACCGGAACTTATTATCTTTAAAGACTTGAATTCGTGATAGAATATTTTTAATCATTCTAATTGTTACAGTAGGCACCTGAATATAATAATACTAGTAACCACCTTTGTTCACATAGTGACATGTCACTCATCTGAATCACAGACTTGAGTATCCAGTAACTGAGTCCATGGTTTTATTCTAAACTTTGTAGTCATTAAAATATGTATTACCTTTGAATGGAACATGTGTACAATGCTAAAATTATGTTCTCCCAGTATAAGAGATTTAAAGAAGTCACGAAGCAGGCGCTTCTCTTTGTTACTAACTCACAGCTGTGATGTCTTCCCACTACTAAAAACAGACGAACTTGATAAAACATTTTGTCCATTCAATGTTAAAATTTCTCCGCAATTACAAAAAGAAGGAAAAAGAATCACGTAAAAAGAGAAAGCTGTTTTAGTAGATATTTTACTGTTTAATACTAGATAAATGAGAGACAGAATTTTAATTAAACTCTCCCTCTGCTCATCTGATTAACAGTGTTTAAAGCCGGCTTATTTATTGGGAAGGTCTGTCCGAGCTTTTCTGGATTAATCTCAATCATTTTCATTAGTGAAATCTTTAATCTGTTCTTCATTACAAATGGAAAGGGAGAGATTCACATCTATTGGATCCAAGATATAATCTTGGGTTTAAAGCTGCTTGGTGAATTATTTAGGAACAAATATATGAGAAAATTTAAAGGCCCAGAGTACTAGAACAATAATATATCTGTTCTGACTCAATTTTTTATAACATTGTACGTATTACACTATATAACATTATATTATTTTAGGGAGCCTAGGCATGTACATTTGCATGTGTGTGTACATATGACTGTGAGTGTTTTGCCACAGTACCTTTCAGAAATTAAGGATCACCTTTCCAGAATTAATTTGGAATTGTTTGAAATATTTTGATTTTTACATATAATTCAAACATTATTGAGCTCATTATTTAAATTTACTCTTAAGGCAGTTACCTAGCCCAACTCCGTAAGTGTTTCTTGTTATTTTTCTCAAATCCCAAATTACAGTTTATCATACAGTACCATCCACATTGGCCATTTTACAGTGCATATTTTAGACAATGTTATGTAGCTTCCTGAAATCAATTATAGCATCAGCTTCCACAGCTGAAAGTAAACACTAGTCCCTCAGAAAAATGAAATTTAACATATTTTGCATTAAATATAGATCAAAAATCATGTATTCAACATATTTTATTTTTGTTCAACTTTTATTTTGCATTTTTGGAATCCATTTACCTTTTGGGAGTTTTTGATTCATCATTTTTAAATGGGCACAAAAGTATCATTTTATTGGTTTAAATGGGTTTTAAAAGGTAAAATAACTGTAGATAAAAGTACCTTAAAATTTTCAAATACATCCTCTCAAAACAGGTCTCTCTGAGAGAATTTTCATATTTTCATTTGATGGAATTTTAAAGCAACATTGTAATAGATTTCTGGCCAGGAAAATTGTATCTTTAGTTTTTAAAATGTGTCCATTACACGTGACATGGGAAGCTATACTATAAATATTTTATGTTAGTTATTTGTGTCATTTCATTGGGATGGATTCATTTCAACAGTGAAGGATACATAAAAATAGATGCCTACAAGAACAACATCATTTTATTTATTAAGCCCATCTGATATTTCAAGAGGATCTAAGAGAAGTCCACAAAACTAGATTCTTACTTTCTCCACTCTAGTGTAATACTTTTTAATTGTGTTCTTTTTCTTCTCATCGTCCTCCCATTTTTCTTCTCTGGGCTCTCCATGCAACCTTGGGCAGCTTAGCTCCTCTCTCTGTGTTGCTGTAACTGCTTGTGTGAAGGGGATGATAATTTTACTTCATATTACTGTTTTCAGAAAATTATAATTTTTATTTAGTTATAAACGATGAGTCATATAAATTCATTTCTAAAATAGATGTCTGTTTATGATCTTTACAATTACAGTGGATGTATAGTGGTTCCCCACTAAGATATGCCCACCAAGAATGTGTGTTAGTTTGTTTATTAAAAGAGGCTCTTTGCAGATGTAATAATGCTAAGTACTTGAGATAAGATCCTAGATTCAGGGTGGGAACTAAAACCAATCACAGTTGCTCCTATAGGAAATTAAAAAAAAAAAAAAGGAGAGAGAAAGATCTGATACTCAGAGATGGGAAAATGGAAGCAGACACTAAACTTGTGGTCCCCCAAGCAAAGGAACACCAGGAGCAATAAGAAGCTGGGAGAGCTAAGGAGGGACTCCTTCCCAGAGACTTAGCAGGGAGCAAGGCCTTGCCAACACTTTGCTTTCATACATCTGATCTCCACTGGTACTGTATGTGTATCAATCTTGTTTTAAGACACCAAATCTGTAGTATGGTTTACTAAACCTGGGAAACTAAGCATTGTATTCATTTTGAAGATTCTTTGAAAGATTGTAATTGAATATATGTGTTAGATAATAGGGAAAATTTTGATAAAAATTTATACTATGATTCATACCAAAGCACTAGTTTTGAAATTGTCATATATTAATATAAAATTATTTGATGGTTCAAACAGAAAATCATATATTTCTACATACTTATTGAATCAACTGTATTGGGAAAATTTAAATTATATGAATTTTAGACTGGGCCAGAATTGTTAAAGGACATTAGAAAGGATGTGAGGAACTAGGAACAGAAATGGCTCCTATAGTACATGGTATAAAGCCAATTCATAATGTAGTTACAAAAATCTGTACTGGGTCATTTATTCACCAATTATATACTGAGAAACTATGTTCCTGGTCCACTGTTCTTTATGACTTAAATTCTTTTGATAGTGACATGGAATGAGAAAGTCAACTCTAATTTTGGAAAATAACACTTACTGACTTACAATCATTTTCTCAATGACTTAAGGCTGTGGAACAGAGATATATACTTTAAAAAAAAAGATATATACTTTGAAAACTGTCTCACTTTTATTGCAAACACAGACCACAAAAATAAGCCCTATACAGGTAGGCAAAAATACAACCAACCAAGCACCACTGAATTTGAATATTCTCAAGTACATTTTCAATCCTGCAATTAGTAGTCAAATGCCTTCTGAATAAACATAATTCATTTTACAGCCATTGCAATTGGTAATTTGAGATTTGAAATTTCGTGCTTACACATGTATATTACCCATTTGAAGGTACAAATCATTTCAGATTATGACTTATATGCATCCTCTTGAATTCGGTGAAAAATCTGTTGCCTCCAACAGGGTTTGGAACATAAGCAAGATCTTTTAGTTTATTGTTCAACTGAGTGAAACACTTCTTTTGCACACACATGCTTGCATACACACACACACACACACACACACAACCAGGTTATTTGGAGTTGTATCCTCTGCCGTGTGTTTTGACTGTGAAATGTTAATCTGTTTGCTGTAGATAGAGATTACAGTAGGGACAGCCAGAGCGGTTACAGTTAGGTCCTGACACCCTGGCGTACAGCCCAGCTGGATATTGCAATGCTTTAAATCTGCCTGTCAGGAGATGGGACACAAAGGTAACAACTGCCAGTTAAATCAAATTGCTTAGAGTAAATTGGACAAATTTTGTTAGCCTCTCGCCTACCTTGGATCAGGGCCACATCAGCAAGGGCAATGACTTTAAGTTTGGGATTGAACTTGTGACTGAACAAAACTAATTCAGTAGATGCTTCCAGCAACTGTGTTAGGCTGATTAAAAGCAGCTCCACGGTCAACTCAAATTGTTTCACATATTGGTGTTTTTGTTGTCACCAAAGGAGCTGCAGTTTACTGGTAAACAGGGACAGCGGTTCAAATAGCAGTGCTTTACTCTGAGGCTTGAAAAAAGTGCTAGGCACATAAAAGTGCTCAGTTTATATTGTTTGAGTGATTATTTTTTTCAAACAAGACACTGTTTTCAAAAACAGACTGAGTAAACGTTGTAGATATGTGTCCTTAATTTATAGCCATGTAGCAATCCAGTATTTATCGTATCAGTTGAGGTGGATAAAATCCTTTAAACATAGAATGTGATAAGAGATATAACTTCAGTAATAATATTTTTTCTTAGGGACCGATTCTGATTGTGGTCAAATTTCTTGTGTGATGAAACAAAAATAATACTTAAAGTTCCTGTTCTTCTCTATTGCTAATCCACCGTGGTTAAGAGATGTGGGGGCTGGGGATTTAGCTCAGTGTTTAGAGTACTTGCCTACCAAGCACAAAGCCCTGAGTTTGATCCCTGGCACCAAAAAAGAAAAAAAAAAATAAAAGAGGGATGTTGCATGGCACATGGAACAAATCATCAATTATTAATTAAATTTCTAAATGCAGCAATGCAGCACCACATCTGCATATATTTACTTATTTCTACAAAATTAACAAAAACCTGCTAAAATGTATTTATATTTTTCACTATTTTAATTCAAAATATATGGGAGGGGAGATAACATACCTTTATCTTTCCCACAAATCCCCACTCCTTTCTTTCTTTCTTTCTTTTTTTTTTTTAATTTTATTTTAATGGCACATTTTCGATGCACATAGTGATAACATTCATCATAGAGGATTTGTACCTGTACATGATACATTTTGTTGCTGCTTTTTTTCCCACTCCCCTCCCCTCCTTCACTCCTCCTCTCTCCTTATTTAAAAAAGCTTTGTTTCCATTTTTTCCTTCCACTTATTTCTCTTGTCCCCTCTGTTCCTTTCCCCCTCCCTTGTTCCCTTTCCCATTTGGACATTTCCTTCCCTTTCCCAATATAATACCTTTTAGTCTTTCAATCAGTCCATATAGTTAGAAATTGACTCTAAATAGAGCCCCTAATTGTGACAAGTTCATTAAAGCATATCATACCTGAACATACATATATGTACATTCACACTCTCACATACACATGCACACATATATACACACACATACACACACAAGCAAAACACAAAGTCATTAATTCAGAGAACAATCATAGCAATTATTGAAGTTAATAGCTTCCAAAAATATGATTTAAAATATTTTCCTTCAAAATTTTACCTACCGAATAAAACTTCCTTCTGGTGATTTATTTCATATTGGTATTGTCCTCCTGGCATATACTTCATTTTTTTTAATTTAGTTGAGTTCTGTGTTACTTAATCTTAAAAGTCTTTTCTTTTAATTAGTAAAACCAAATCCCAACACTGGGTACCAAGTCATGTTGTAAAAAAGAATATAAAACAGGATATATTAATTGCAACATCAGAAAGGTCATTCCATGCACAGGGAAAACATTCATAAAAGCATAGAAATGTCGAATAAATATATTTGTGAAAGTGATGATATCATACGGTGTATTAATGAAGCATGGTAAAAAATTTTCAAGGCATAACTACTTTTTCTCTCTTGTTTTTGTTTTTATTTTTTAATAGACAATTATTAGAAATTGTTCCTCCATTTTATTAAAAAAAGAATATGGAGAAGGAAGTTGTGTAAAATTTAAACTCCCCAGAATTTACCTTTAGTTGGCATCATTCTTGTCCAGAGGTCTCTCTGTCTACCTGCATTGAAAAATTTCAAGTGTGAAAATTTTATATTTTGAACTTACTTTAAGGCTTTTATCTCAAAGAAGAGTGCTTAGTGTAAGCCATTTCTGTCCTCTCTCACATTGTTCAAATATTTATATTTCAATATGTTTCAGCTAACTTTCACTTATCAGAATTTAAAAATTTGTCCTGAAGGATTTTTCTTAGGACCACAAAAAGGATCCTTTACTCAAGAAATTACTCGAATAAAGACACCCTCCAGTCTCCATAAGAAACAGCCTTCTACTATTTTCCTTTCAAATAGCAGTTTCTTTTTTCCACTCCTCAGCTGGGAAAATTCTGATGTGCATTTCGCACCGTTTCTGTTTCTCCACAAGCTGAAGTACTCGTGACCCACTCTGGTGATGAGCTTGCTAAGTGAGTCCAATACCATAGACTGGGTGGGACATTACTTTCTCACAGCTGTGGAGTTTGGAACTTAAGAGATCTGGCCACCAGTATGGTCCAGTTCTGGTGTGAGCCCTCTGCTGGTTGCAGATTACCATTTTCTCTTTGTGTCCACTCATGGTGAAAAGAGGGAAAGATAGCTGTTTGGGATCCTTGGTCTTAAAAAGCATCAACGCAGATCTCAGGGTTTGATTCCCATGACCTAACTGCTATCAAAAGTCCCTACCTCCTAGTCACCTCACTGGAGTATAGGATTTTAAAATGAGTTTGGAGGCAAAATACTTTCCATCCATTTGACCTTTTACTGGCCATCTTACCTGTAATGTGTGTCACTTGTCACCTTGTTGGTAGCTTCTCTAAACCTACAAAACCAAAAACTAAATTCTGCATGAAGAATTTACTTTTGAAGTAATACAAACTAAATCACTGAGGTTGTTATAAAAAGATTTTTTATATATAATTAGACATTTATTGTATGCTAATAATGTACCAGAAATTTAACCCTAAAATGCACCAATTGGATAGGTAGTGTTTATATCTTGTAGAAAAAGAGACTGATTATTTCATTTGATAAATTGACAGTGGTAAAATCATGGTTCAAAGACTGTTCAATTCTAAAATCAGTAGAATTAGAAATCTTTTTTATTTTTTATTTTTTGGTCCCGAGGATCGAACTCAGGGCCTTTTGTTTGCAAGGCAAGCACTCTACCACTGAGCTAAATCCCTAGCCCCTAGAAATCATAAATCATATTTAATTATTTCCTTCTACTACAGTCTTCCCTTGATCTATGCAAGAGATTGGTATCAGGACTTTTATAAAATATCAAAATATGTGGATGTTCAAGACTCTTATATGAAACAGAAAATAGTATAGTTTTTGCATACAATCTATGTACATTCACTTTTTAAATCATCCCCTAGGTTAATAATGTTACCTAATAAAATGTGAATGCCATAATAATAGTATTCTGGATTGTTAAGGAAATATTGGATGGAATTTAAATAATTTTAGAGGCTGTCATATCTTGGATTTAAATAAAATTCTACATCTAATCAATTTGAAATCAATTAATAATTGACATTACAAAATTTACTCTTTGTAGAGTATCTATACATTTCAACAAATGAAAGAAAGTTTAACAAGAGGATGAACAATAAGCCCAAACTATAGCGATTAATTTTTCAATTTATCTCAGGGTATTTGACTCTAAACATAATGAGAAATGTAGCATTTATAAAAGAAACAAAATATATAAAGTGCCAAGTAATATCTAGCAAAAATACACAAGGTCTGTGTATAACACATTCTAAATCTTTACTAGACAATGAAGAAAATGTAAATAAATGTACAAAATCTACTTTTCACAATTAACATTAGAAAGATGATAATTTTAGTAAATGTTATTTATAGAGCAAATACATTTCCAATCAAAATAGCATTTAAGTTGTCTGCTATTATTTATGTTATTAGTTTGGAGAAGTGTGAAATACACATGTGAAAAATGTGAACTGCTAATTGTAGCCAAGATATCCAGAAGAAAAATAAGGCTGGGAAAACTATCCTAACAGAAACAATAAAAATGTATTAAAATATTATAACACAGATGACATGTTTCTGGGATAGTAACAGAGTGCAATAGAATACACAACACAAGAGTGGTCCCCAAAATATATGGTACTTTGATATATGACATAAATATCTGTGCACATCACTAGCAAAGTTAAAATTCTTTAAGAAATGAAGCTGAAAAAAATACTTACATAATCACCCAATTAGTTCGGATGGGAAGCAGAATCACTGGGTAACTCCCAGTAATATCCTGCCTCCTGACATTCGTACCTTCGATCCCTTCCTCATGAGTGAGATGATTTCTGACAAAGATAGTATGGCAAACATAATGGAATGGTATTCTTACTATTAAGGTGTGGCGTATAGTAAAATGATGGGATGGTACTCCCTGAAATACCTTGTTGGGCAAGGTGAAGAGTTGTCCATGCATAATTAAAGTACCCAAGAGTCATTATTTTCAATGCATCTGAATTTCCAAAAGTGTGTGTGTGTGTGTGTGTGTGTGTCTGTGTGTGTGCAGTGTGGTTGTGTACATCTCCATAGTAGAGAAGGAAGAAGGAGAGGAGAAAAAACAAAAGGGAAGTATGGAGGTCAAGCTTACTTGTGCTAATATGAGTGACTTAGGACTAGTAAAGCACACTTTAGGGTTCGTCTAGGTGGGTTGTAGAAGCCTGACCTTGAGTACTGTGTGTGGTTTCTGCCCTCTTCCCCTCTGTCACACTTCCCCTGCTCTGGTCCCTGGCACCTACGAACTAAGCATCTTTGCTCTGTCACGCCCATCTACCATAATGTTTATGCCTTAAAGTCAGCCAAACAGGAGCCGAATCTCTTGAAACTGAGGCAAATTCACCCTCTGCTCCTTTAAATTGTGGGTGTTGAGTATGGTGTCCCAGTAATAGGAAAGGTGACTGATACAGGAGGAGAAGACAGCAGAAGAGAGGCACTGAGCCTTGTAAATCTCAAGAGCAAATTTACACAAACACAAAAAGATGACATTCCTTTAGATAGAATTTGAAGCATTTTAAAGAGAGCTGGTTATATTCAAGCACACACATTTGCTCTATATTGCTGTAATTTGTCTGGACAGAAGCTCAGAGAAATAAACAAAAAAAGTTGAGGTCTTCAGTGGCTGATGGGCTGATGGGAAAAACCTTGATGTTTAAAAAAATCTGAGTGGTGGGGACTGATATAGGTCACACTGGAGTGTATAAATACTTTAGAAATATTATTTCCGATATTAACTCAGGGAATTTCCACTTCACTTTTAGGTTTGTTAAACTTGTTATGAGAATAACCTCATTGTTCCCTGGAATCCTTTGGGTATCTTGCTCAAAACAATTTTGTTCGAAGACAGTGACTGAATACAGTTTTACTGATTCTAAATCAGCAAGCCAAAGACAGGGTTATTTACAGACTTGGAGGAACCTGCTAGCTGGATACCAGTCTCTAGTAAGATTTTATTGTTTTGTTTTCCAACCTATACAGACCTTTTTATTTGTTCTCGTTCTATTGCTATTGTGATAGCACTATGCTTAATATGAAGATAAATTTGACAGGTAATTTTATACAAATTGATTTTTTTAAAACTCATAAGTCTTTAAAGTACATACAATGGCATATGCATTTATAGGATCCAGGGCAGAAAGAAGAGAAGGCTTATAATATTACTTAAAGTTCCAAACAGATAAACCAGTCAAGCAAGACCAACCGGGAGGCTGTAGAAGTTTAAGGTTTGTTAAGAGAGTGACAGCTGGAGAAATCATTCCTGTAGGTGAAAGGCACATCCTAGTGTTTGAAGGGTTGGCTACATTGAGAACTCCTGCCAAGTACAAGATCTGAACATTGTCAAATGTGCAGAGTTCTGAAACATGTTTTCAAAGAACATTTGAAATATGGTTCAGAAGGGACCTCAGAACCAGATACAAATGTGGATGGCACTTATCAGTTAGTCTGAATGAGGATAAAAATAAATCAAACTCCTACAAAGTACATGGTTTGTAGGCCTTATATTAATATAAAAGGACAAATTAATTAGTCAAGCACCATAGCTTGGAAAATTTAAAAGAGTGGTGGACAACACGAGGCTATGAGAAACCTGCGCCTTTGACTTGAGGTGTTATTTGGTGAACCACAAGTAGAAGGAAGAGAGAGAGGCAGGAAGGAGGGGAAGGAAGAAATGAGGGAAGGAGGAAAGACCAACAAGGTATGCACTGTATTACCTACCACATAATTTTAGAAAAAGTCATGAGTTGCTAAGTGTAAAAAAGATTGTGACAGTCACATTATATTAATCAAGTTACAATAAATTCTAAAAAAATTCTTCACAAATTTTTACAAAATCAGGAGTTATTTAAGAATACATTTTATGGCCTACATTTTCTGAGGATAAATGGATTTTCATATTTCAGTTTTGCTAAAGAACGTATGTATATTTACATGTGACCAAGTGATAATAATTACATATAATCCTTAATACAAATAACAAGGACTTGTGTATATTTACATACCATATTTACAGAGACAGTATTAGAAAATAATTATATAAAGTACAAAAGTTCGTCTATATAAGATACTATATCATAATTTAGGAAATTCATTTATTTTTTCTGTATGTTGCATAAAATAATCTTGGAGGGATTTTTTTAAAATGAATAATCCCAAGGTGATTTACAAGGTCTTTTTCTATATAATATATAATTGCAATGCAATTTCAAGATTTTTGCTGTAAAACTACCCCTGTGATCATAATCAGTTGAACAACATTACATAACAAGTACTAGTATTTTCAATTTTGAGATATAAAAATGTAAAGATTGGCTAAATTTATTAAGGTATTTATTATATATTTGATACTTAGTACTAAAACCTTATCAAGTAGACAGATTTTTATTTTATACTATTAAAGACTATGTGCCATTACGTATATTACATTAATGATAAAAATTTTTCTATATTTACAAAGTGCTAGTTAGATAGTGTTTAACTTAGTTTTCTTGTTTGTAAAATTGGAGATAGAAACATAAATCTGGTACAAGCTATGGATCCTCCAGGAATGTCTAAGATGTTGAATGGCTTCAAATCAAGCAAACTCTTATGTGGCTCCTTTTATCAAGAATTTGCTTTAATTCTAAATGTAATGATCAAGAAACCAAACATTGCTTTACACTTTGATGAAAAGTGGAAGTTGGGAATATAAGGTACGCTCAAAATATATGATGGATATTTAAATTTTACTATTATTCCCTCTCAAAATACTCTCTCATCCATTACACTTATCAACTTGTTTTGGCCACTTTCTGAAGCAGTTCTGATCCTCTTTCTTGAGTGTGTTTATGATGATAAAAAATTCAGTGAATGCTGCTAAGTGTCATCCAAAAAAATCAGCTTTGTAAAAACATTACAGTGTGTCCTCATCCATCTTATTCACAGGATCCAGTACTGTGTGACTTCTGGTTCTTCCCTAAAGTCAAAATGAACTTCAAAGCTAAATGTTTTGCACCAATTAAAAGACTGAAGGAGCCATAACAGTGCAATTAAAGACACTCTAGAAATGGAACTGCCAGAACTACTTCAGAAAGGGTCAAGAAGTGTCAAGGAGGGAACAAGTGTTTCAAAGCAAGGAGAGTATTTTGAGGAAGGCTAAGAGCAATGTGTCTCTTACCCTAATAAATTTTCTTAATTTAAGCATTCGACATGCTTCAATCATATCTCATATATAAAAAGTTCCTTCCTCATGAATTGCTTACATTCTAGTGAGAGTGTTGAGGCTAATAGCTAAATATTTTATTTCAATAAAATGTGAACAGAGGGATGCTTTATTTGTTCACAGTGGTAGAAAATTACCAAATCTGAGAAATCCATGAAAGCTTAGGTATGGAAGAATAGCAGAAGAGTCTTGAAAAATGTAGGATAGTTCAAAGTTTTTGGGAGCAAAGACTCATAAACACACAATGGCACAGCAAGAATTCCAAGGTGAGCATGCAGCAACCTAATTACTGCACAGGAGGAACCAGAAGGGAAATCGCTCTCAGGAAGTGGGGAGGATAGAGGTAAGGATGCTACTACTGAAGAAAGGGAAATGGATGCTAGAACAGTGGAGAATTTCAAAACACAAAGTAAGGAAATTCTAATTTTGATGGCTAGGAAGAAATACACTATAAAATATTTGGAAACTAGAATTATCACAGAAAAACATTGGAGATTATTAGCAAAAGAAACATGTCTAAAATGATACTAGGTCATGTGATTAAGTTGATCATATGATTATGTTAGTCAGCAAAAAGAAAAATTAGGATAAGAAGCATATCTAATGAGAAGCTGAAAATTTCAGTTTGGGAACCAGATGAGTATGATTCCTATGGGACAAATGTGAATGACAAATTGAATGCAAAAATTGAAACATGGGAGAAGTGTAAGGATCAGAAACACACCTGGGGAGATGTTTGAAGAAAAGTAGTACCTAAGTACATGTTCTGCATGCAGTCACTTTGAGTAACAGGTGAAAAAACTAGAGATTGAGAAACTAACTGTATTTTTTTTCTTTTTTAAAAATATGACCCAATCAAATTTGTCAGATCATTTCCCACTTCTTCTACAACAAGACAGTAACTAAACTTGCCATTTTGTTTGGAGGGAGATACTATTTCTAGCTTTTCAGATTTTTCACCATATGAACACATTTGAAAAGACAGCCTCTGCTCACAGAATGTGGAGAAACTTGAGTGACCTATGGAGAATTGTGCTGCTGTACAATTCTCATTTACAAATCGGAATGTGGAAAAGAGGAGTTACATTTGACATAGAGAATTCATTGAAGCAGCTCAAGTAACTGCCATATGAAACAGCATGAGGCAAAGAAAAACATCTCAAAATAGCATGAAAACTACATATTGAGTTTGGGGAGAAAAGTTCAGGTAATTTCTCAGGCACAGAATGCTCCTTGAGTTGGTAAAGGAGATTAATAACTGGTATTAAAAGATAATTATGATAATCAACCTCAAGCTTGGAAGTTGTTATAATCTACTCTTTTAGTTGCTAAAAGAGTAGACTATAACAGCTCTACATGATCTAGATTAATTGATTTTCCCACTTGTTTTCTCCTACTTGTATTTGGTGGTAGGTAGTTTTGAAGTTTTAATTCCAAATAAGCACATGAGTGAGCTGACATTGATGGTATGGTGGGTGAAAGGAGTTTGTATTTCCCTTGTATTAGCCATGAGCATGAGTTTGTCTTTATTCTCAATAATGGAAAGAATGGATTCAGGTGGCCAAAGGAGTGCATTGTTCTGAATGATTTAATTTTCTTTATCCCTATTCACTCTCTTTCCCCCTTTATCCCGTTCTATTCACTCGTGGCTTATTTTCACAGAATACATCACTTAACTCTCCTTTTCTAGCAAGCTTCAAGTTGAGATCAATTAATAAGAAGTTTTTTATGCTATCAAAAATAAAAGGAGAGGACAGTATACTTCTTCTTCATCCCTCTCCTTGCTCAGTTATAAAGCTCTGTAATCATAGTTCCTGCAGCGTGTTTCCTTCTCCACTGAGTCCCAATGAGTAATACTGATATTATTATTTTTTAAATTATTTTCCCCCTTTGGCTCTGGAATAGCAATGATTTTCCATGGCTATTTATTTCTGGAGCCTCAACATTCATTACTTATTCCCTTAAGTCTATACATAAAGTTTCCTAAAGTACCTAGATTACTATTTCCTCATGCTGTCTGTAAGTATTATTAAGTAGTGAAATAAACTCTCATCATTTGAACTAGTTGAGAAATTGTTAGGGTTTCCACATAATAGAGAATACAAATAGGGGTCACAACTATCCTGAAGGCCAAACATGTTCTTTATTGCACATAGGGAAAAAAGTGGAAAATTATTTGGGCAAAAGTTAATGATTTTGATATTTTGTAAATGATTATATGAAGAAGTTCACATTTGATGACTTCTATTTTCTCAGTGATAGTTTTCTACAAAGTCACTCAAAAAGAATGAGAGATGTAAATTTTTATCAAGACAGGCCCAATCTAATCAAATAAATTACTAGTTTTCACCAAGGTGGGTCCAATCTAATCATATGAATTCTTAAATATTGAGAAATTTCACAAGCTGTGGTTTGGAAGTCTTAGTTTCCCACGGTGGAATTCTATTATAGTTCTAAGAATCATTCCATTATATTTTATAATAACAAAGTCATTTGGTCATTCCTGGATGCTTATGCTACTGAACCAAAAAGCAAAAAAGAGACTACTCTAGTGGCCAGAGTGACTGACTACATTTGCCAAATGGAACTGGTTTGTTGCTAAAAAAAAAAAAAAAAAAAAAAATGAATAGAAGGATGACCATGACTAGAACTCGGATTTCTATCAACCTCTCTTAGTCCTTCCATGCACAACAATTGTTATAAAGAATGACAACATTGCAAATTCATTATTACGAAGAACTCAATTCTTCACTGAGTAAAAGATTTGAGTAAGAGAACTGACGTTTTGATGAGGGCACTGCGAATAGTCCGAGGCCAGAGGAAGGCCTGATTTGGAGGAGTTCTAACATACTAAATGTTTTAACGTTGACACCAAATGACAAACGGAAAAAGTAATAGTAAAGAACAGGAAAGGAATTAGTCAATATAACTCTATTGAGAAGACAAAGGGAACCAGTGTCCTCAACCCTATAATGGGGGGTGCTGACATGAACTTTATTTTTAAATAGAAGAAGAATGAGGGCGGGGGCAAGAGGTTTGCTTAATTAGAAGTCTTAGACTGTCATCTGGTTGATCAGTTTCTCAAGTTTGGTTTTGTGAGGTGACTTCAAAGAAGTTGTTATTCCTTGGAGGGCAGTCTAGTTCCCATGATGGGGTAATGACTCTGACTTAGAGGGAACAGATTCTTCATGGGGCGATTTCCCGACAGGCACCTCTGCTCTTGTTAGGAGTCTCACAGCAATGACTAGAAACTTTCAACCTTCATTCCAGGCCCTGAAACACAACACTGTAAAAGCTGGCAGTTGATAATCTGTTGCTTATTACCTTCTGACCTTGAAAATATTAGTTATTTTTTTCTGGGTGTTTTTGTCTTTGAAGAGCAGTGGGGAGGTACAGCTTTAGTGGAGCACACTTCAGATGATTAACACCCTCCGTGCAGATTTGAGCAGTAATCGCACCCAAAGTTTTAAAGTAGTGATGGAGATAATTACAAAATGAAGGCAGGAAAATCAAGCTTTATTCTGCTTTTATTTACTCACTTTATATGTTTAGTCCCATGTGAGGAGTTTGTGCTTTTAGAAAAAATAACCTTTAAATTCTTGTGACAAGAGTAATAGAAATACAGAATATTAATAGAAAAAAATCAGAAAGAGACTGTAATAGTTATCTTTGTTTTCTGTGTCCATGTTATGTATCAATATTTATTTTAAAACAATTATTTTAATCTCTTTCTTTGCCTTGTTATTTTATAAATTACTTTACCGTATGCTGGTGGTTAACTTTACCATATGCTGTGGGCCTGTGGCTGAAACGAGTAAGTCATACAGTCAGACAGACTCCGTGACTGTAGGGATTGTGTGTCTCTGCATTTTGGAAAAGAAGTGTGAGACTTCTTTATTCACATAAAGATAGAAAAGTCTTGCTAAGAGTAATGCAAATACATGTAGAAATATGTACACAGTAGCTTAGCAGCCAAAACAAAATGATCTGTGCCAATTTTCCATTTGGTTCCTCACAGCCGCACATCCCCAATTTTGCCCTGCTTTGGCAGTATCACCTTTGTCAATAGAGGGTGCTAGAAAGACACTGAAAGGCCAAAGTAAATGAGTGGTCTTGCGCCTATTTTTTAAATACAGTTAGCAGCAGACAGATGTATAAGAAGCCTGGTGGTACTTAACAGGCTGGTGACACAGCGAAAAAGCTATACCCTCAAGCCCCCTCCAGTAAGTTCTTGTGCCATAATTAAGAATTTACTTAAAGCCTTAGTTCCATCCCCAGTCTCTGTGAAAGCTGATCCCCCCTGTTAAAATGCAGGCTCTGGTCAGCCCTGTCCTGTAACGAAAGTCAAGATCTCAGTGTTAGAGGTCCTTCCAGTTTTTAGTCCTTTTCTATTTACTGGTCATCAGTCCTTCAGGCTATGCTTTTCTATTTAACTATTTTTAGGAGACTCCTTTTGATAGTTAATGCCCTCTTAACTTTAAGTCTTTTTAAATTCTACATGCTTAAATTACTGATACAGTTTTGTCTCTTGAATGAACCTTTACAGACACAAATGTGGACTGAATGATGCAGTTAAAATAATTCAGAAACATTCTTGTGAGATTAGTAATTTAGAAATCTACAATGAAGCCTAAGAATTGTTGCAAATTGTTGTAATACTTAAAACTTTAGAATCTGGTATCAAAACTCGCGTTATGTAAGTTAAAGAGAGCAACCTACATTTTTAAAATACCAAGGAATTGGCACAACATATGTATATCAGAAATATTAATATTTCTATATTATCTAAAAAATTGAGAGTTTAAAGAAGTCACAAAACATTTTTCTGAGAAGGCCAAGGTTATAGAAATTACAAAAGGAACTATAATATTCCACTATCATTCTTTTGGTTTTGTTTTGTTTGGGATTTTTTTTTAAAGTCTGAATTTCTTTTTTACCAAAATGCTTGTATGTTGTTTACATTGTCAACCAAACTCTGTGAAATAGCCACATCAAAAAAGTAAAATCATAAAGATTTGTGAAAGATAATATTGTATTGATACTTCAAGAGACAATATGAATATCCCATCGCAGTATCAAGCACAGAGTTACTTTTAGTAATAATGGTTATTGTGCTTTGTTTGCACACTTTTTTTACAGACTTTTTTTCTTATTAGAGATACATCTAAATATTATGACAAGGCCTTGTTATTTTTCCTTTCCTCAGATGAAGTAAGATGAGCCAGGTTTAGAAATACTGCCTACAGATCTGACAATGAAATAATCATAGAAAATATCAAAAATACGTCAGAAAAAGGGGAATCACTGAAAATCCATAATATTTTACTGAATAGTTGGATGGTCCATTAACGTGGAAATGTATTATCTTTCCTAAAGGTGGTTGTGATGGAACTAGAAGTATTAGACAACTCAGCAATTGACACCAATGTGATCAGGTAAAAATAACTTGTGAAGAGTTAGCTGAAGGGGACAGAGAAATTGTACTGGCAAATTGAAGAAGGTGTAAAAAATGCCAAGAAGAATGAATACAACACTGGAATATATTTCCATAACTTACAAAATATTTATCTTTGTGTTATTCATAGGCAAGCTGTACACTGAAAACTCTCATAAAAATAGAAATTATGCACATGGTTCAAATGTAGTTACCTAAAATATGTATTCAAATCACTTTTTCTTCTTAAATTTCATATTATATAGTAAACAAATTCTCATTGATGATTAAATAGAAGCACCCTGCACTTACCTGTTCTTTATAGAGGAGAACAAAAGCAACAGGTGGTGCACTGAAGTAAACAGAATAAAATACATCATAAAAATTATAAAAACCTAAGGATCAAAGCCTATCTAAATTTCCATGTTTTTATAGAGATGGACCATGCATGTTTTTAACTTTATAAGATACAGCTTCCCCTATCCCTTCAATCTAGTAAACATCTACCACCCACATCAAGATCTTTCCATATAACCTCATCACTTAATCTGTAATAAACAACCAATTTAAAATTCTGTAATTAAAATTCTTTTTTCTTTTGAATAAGCAACACATATGTCTTAGTTACTTTTCTCTTGTTACTGAGACAAAATACCAGACACCCAAAGTTAGGTGAAGAAAGGTTTATTTAGCTCACAGTTTGTACAGGTTTCAGTCCACAATCAGCTGGGTCCAAGGCAGGATGGTATGGCAGACAGGCAGAAGGCAGCAAGGTAAGCAAGGGATGCAAGCAAGGGGTCTAACCAGTTTCTTCTTATATTTTATATTTTATCCAGGCTGCTAGGATTTGGGCAGTCCTAAACCAGTATATTGATTTATTAATCACATTCCCTTAATCCCAGCATCACACACTCTAGATCCAGCCACCTCTTACCACACGAAGCTTTGGGGGAATATCGAGACACAAACCATAACAACAGAGACATATTCTTTTCAGAAAATGCTTCATATTAGGTTATTTTATTCTGAAATATATAGTTAATTTTTTTAAAAAAAATTCTTTAATTTGGGGCTGAGGATTTAGCTCAGTGGTTAGAGTGCTTGCCCAGCAAGTGCAAGGCCCTGAATTCAATCCCTGGCACCAGAAAAAAAAAAAATCTTTAATTTATGCCAAAATATCTCACATGATATAATCTTAATAAGGTAGTTATGTTATTGGAGTTATTGGAGCTCTATTTACAAGCATGGATTTCTGATAGCTCCCACACAGAAATATTAATCACTGATTACTTTTTTTAATATCAATGATTAGTGATTAGATAGTCTCAATTTGTTACCCAGTACTATATGTATACATTATTGTCACTATTATTATTATCAGCATACAATCATCATGTGATAGGGATTCTTAACTGTTTTCCCCTGTTTTTAGACAAAGCGTGTATTTCCCCGCCTTCTTTGCAATGTTTTAGTCAAAGGAACAGAAGTAAAAGTCAACAGAGCTTAAATGTCCCTCTTGCTGATCCTCCACCTTTTGTTTACCCTTCTCAGTGACTAAAATGAATTCTAGGGGAATCTTGGAGAAAAATTTTGAAGATGATTAACCAGGACAGGTCACAAATAACTGAGTAGAAAATAAGTGCTTGCTTCACTCACCTTACCTTCTAAGAACATACACATTTTGGAACCTACTGATTTTATAGAAAGTAGCATTGTTTTAAAAATCCTTATACACTCACATTCAATTTCTGCATTTTGAAGCATCTTATCTAAAATAAAATAGTAGCAGGGAGTTGAATTTACATCAACCTCAAGTTGATCTGAGTGGATCCCGTATTTTATCCACTTGTCACTTAATAGCTAATTCCATCACTTTTCAGATTTCCTTCCAGAAACAGAAGGAGATACCGGGCACATCCTCTCTTCTGCCATAAAATCTTGCACTTGCTACTCCCAGAAACCCCTAAGATTCCTTACTGAGGAACAGTGTAAATACTCGAATTACAGGTGCATGGGGAATTAGGCAAAGAAAAGCTCTTCAATTTATACCATTTAAGATACTACAGGTAAAGTATCTGAACACAAATAGTGCGCTATCTTAAGGCAAAATTTGCTCTGATTCACGCTTATGTATGCCAAACAATACAACCAATCAGGAAATTCTGTATCAGTGTTCCAGGGACAAGGAGAATTCTTCAAAAGACTTCTATTTCGTAGTTCATATTAGTAGTTTTAAATATTAAATTGGAGTTTCACTTGTTTTATACAGTTTGTATTGATTTCTACAAAAAGATCTATCTCTTCAGTTTTCTTTTCTTAGCTTCCAACCTTACCTACTTCAAATGACATAAACTATTTCATGTAACATACCATTATGTAATAGTTTTCAATAAAAATAAAGTGTTTAACAAACATAAAACTATTTCAAGTAGCAACAATATATTTGAGAATCAATCCAAAGTATAAATATTTCATAAATATTTTGTTAATGTGACCACAATGTCATCTCTCTAGAAATGAAATAAAAGAGTACAAATCTGCCCTAAAGGAAAACTTTCATATAGAATGATCCAAAGCACATCTCTTTAAGAATAAGATTGATTCCTAATTCACAAATTCCAATTAGAGATTTGTTCAACAGTGGCATAATTCCCCAAATTCATGTTGACATCACAGCCCAAGTGATCACAGTATGGTTGCACTGCTAACACCAATTACTTACCTAATTTTCATATTTAATCCTAAAAGCAAAATCTTCTGTATCAATTGATTTGAGTGTAAATGACCACATTTCTCATGTATATTCTATATCTATTTTTTCAACTTTACTTTCCATATTGACTGTATTCTAAATCAACATAGGAAAAGCAAAGCTATAGTAACCAAAGCATTACCGATTTGAGTAAGGATTTCATTATTCATCATCTATGGCAGTCCGTAATTGTCCAATAAGCCATATGCAAGTTTATGATCCCCATGTAATAAACAGATAAGGGAAAAATCTATTCCAAAATTATATGAATTAACATATTAGATTTAATAACTCTTTTGGTTAATTTGTTGTTATTTACATTAAACTAATTTATTCCAAATTACACTACTGTACTCATAATTTGTTGAGTATTTACAGCATTTATTTCCCTTTTATTTGGTTTTCTCTCTTGCAGTTTCACTTCAAGACAAAATGTACTGATTAATTCAGAAGTGAAAAATTAATTTGGAAGCATTATACTAATAGAGAAAAATATCAGGCACTGACTTTTTTCCCTATTAGTTATTTACCACCTGTGTGGTATTTAGACTCTCATACCAATAATTAAATTATGCCTAAGACACAAGATGCATGTTTTTATTTATTGAAACAAATAGCACTGAGTTATCTTTAATATGGTCATTAGCATAGAAAAATGTTCCTCTGGAAAGAATCTTGATTGTTAGATTATTAAGCAGGTGTTTTTCTCTTCAGACCTTTTATGTGAGCGATCACTCCACCTACACCATTTTATAGTTTCTATTCTCCACTTATCTTTGAGTTCTTTGATTATATATTTCTTTTCAAGCAGACTTATTCCTCTTTGAAGTCAATGATGCCTCCTTAATCACTCACTACTCGGTATAATAAGCAACCATTTTAAGGCCTCACTTTTTCTCTTCTGATCCTTCATTAACAGCCACTGGCTTTCCACCTTCCAAGGCACATCTGACCATAAGTGTGAAAATACTTTCTTATACTTATAAGAAAATACTTTCTTATACGTGCTATTTCTACTTGCACATATGAAACAGACTTGCGCTTCTCCTTAGCACTCAGCCTCACTGGAAGTCTTCCTGTTGAACTCCTTTGCCAAATCCTGTGAATTCTGTGTGTTACATTTTGCCT
>PVJO010010758.1:0-61366 GCA_004026905.1 Hystrix cristata | reverse complement strand
ACACACACACACACACACACACACTCAGGCCTTAGGACTCAGACAGGGACTTATATCTGCTATACTGGTTCTTAGGTCTTTGGCAATGGATGGTATTACATGAATGAATGAATGAATGAATGAATGAATGGCACTAGCTCTCCTAATTCTCCAGCTTGACAATGGCAGACTGTGAGGCTTCTGAGTCTCTATAATCTCGAGTCAGTTCCTATTTTATACTTACACATACATGTGCATGCATGTGCTCATGTGCACACATCTCCTACTGACTCTTTTACTGGCGAATATTGACTGGTACATATGTACTACTTTGCAAAACATTTTTTGTGTTCATAGGATCTGGATAAACAGAAGTCTGTCACATGTATTAATGCTACTTTTTATATACATAATAATAAAAAATCAAAACCATTTTTAATGGGAATTTCAAAAAGTTCTGACAGAGAACCTTCCTATAGCAAAAAACACTCACAAAATTAACATTTTAAATTGTTTTAAGTAGGATTTCTTTTGGTCAGTAAACTAATAAACAGGTGCTTATCCAGACTCCTGGACACAGGGTAATGGAATGAGAGACCGTGGGTTTTTAATGCCAGCTATCTTTTCTACCTTAGCTTCTCTTCAGAGTGCAAGGGACATAAAATACAGTTTTAGTGAGCATAAGAAAAACTTATGTAGGGATTTTCCTGAACAAAAAGATGCTAGTTTGTGTATGTATCTAGAACCACAGATGTTAAAACTTCCACCTAGGGATTTGTCTAGGGGTTTGCATCATTCTCTTCTCTCTAGAAGCTTTATTTCTTGGTCTATGTGCTTTCCAGTTGTTCTTGAGATTTTTGCAGAGAAAGACAGAGTCCTTCATCCCATCCAAACTTCCAGGAGGTGCTAGTCTGCTCCTGTTTGATTAACTGTCTGGGTAGCAGCTGTGAGAATCATGTGGCTAAAAGGAGGAGCCGTGCCAGAGCCTACACTGGGGTGTCCTGAGAGGACAATCCCTGAATCAGGCAGTATGTCTCCTCCCCTGCAGCCATCGGCCGGGATGGAGATCTCAGGGACTCAGTGTGGGCAGGACTGTTGTGGATTGCCAGCTTCGTGTCACAGCTATGCCTGACCCTTGAGCCAGAAGAGCAAAGCAGAGAAACCTCCAAGGCAACCTGGCCGCACGGCAGGACCCCACAGCTGTGAGCCCTGGAGATGAGGACAGGCTGCAACCTTCTATCGTTCCTTCAGCTTCCTCCAGCAAGAACCATTCAGATCAGGGTGGCAGGAGTGAAAGTCACACTGCCACCCCGAGAGACTCTCAGCAGCAGTGCTACAGCCACTGGGTCCTTTGTCAAGAGCCTGTCCTTCGTTGCCAGCACTCAGCAGCTTCCTGGCCACCACCCATTAGATGTCAGTAGCACCCCTCAGTTGCTGACAACCAAAATGATCTCCAGACATTGAAAAATGCCCCAGAGTTGAGAACTAATAACTCGAAGGAATGATTTCTGGGGCTAAACTGCCTCTAAAACAATTCTTCCTCCAGAACTAATGGACACATAAATATACACTGTCAATATCCTCAACCCTGATTTTCAGCTAGGAGCTTAAGATCTAGAAAACAAGAAACTTAACCCGGAAGAAAGTCAAGCAGCGCGTCCCGTGGCTGCTTGTAAACACTTCTCAGGATCGTGCTTGCCTAGCCCATAGTGAGGTCCACCGGAACAGAAAATAATGTTATCTCTTTACACAGTGTGTGTCCAAATCACAAAGGAAATACAAGCTCTCCTCTCCATAAAGGAAATCAGAAAACAAAAATATCACATAGAATTCATTTGTTCATACATAAACTGAAGAAGATTAATTTTAAAAATTTCTACAAGCCAACACTGGAAGATGACGCCCTCCTTCCTGAGGCACAATGCTGAAAGGCAGACTTCTGTGCCTGAACTGACCTGCACATGACAGCCGAAGACACGAGTCTCGAGAAGAGTTCTGCTATGATCTGAACGTTTGTGTTCCCTCCTTAAATTCACAGGTGGAAATCCTTGCCACCAATGCAATGGTGTTCGGGGCTGAGCCTCTGCGGTGATTAGGTCATGAGGATACAGCCCACATAAATGGGACTGGGACTTTACAAAAGGGCCGCAGAGAGCTCCACTGGCCCTTCACCACTGAGGACTCAGCAAGAAGGCACCATCTATGACTCAGCGACGGGCCCTCACCAGACACCGAAGGTGTCTTTGCCTTCATCTTGGACCTCCAGCCTTCAGAACTGAAGGAAATAAATTTTTGTTGTTTTTAAGCTTTCCAGTTTATGGCATCATTGTTACAGGGCCTTGAATGGACTACAAAAAGTGCCCCATCCTTCCCGATATTCATGTCCATGTCATCTTCCACCCTCGGAATTAACTTATGTAACCACAGGAGACCAGAAAAGACACCATGCGATTCATGAAGCCACGTCATTCCCTGTTCTCTTGAAGTATTTGCTCTGAGGAAATCTGGTGGCCTTGTTGAGAGGCACTGAACAATGTTGGAAGAGGCCTTCATGGTGAACAACTGGTCCATAGCCACTTGGGACAGCCATTTTAGAAGGAGACTGTCCAGCCTCTGTCAAGCCTTTAGACCCCAGAACCAAAGTACCCAAACCAAGCCACTGCTAAATTCCTGGTCCACAGAAACTATGTGGGGTAACATATGTTTATTGTTATTTTAAGCCCCTAAGATTTGGGGTTATTTTACAGTAGTAGATGGCTGATAGGGTAAGGGGTTTTCTCTAAAATAAAAAAATTATGCTTCTTTGCATCAACCTGGTTGGTCATTGATATTCTTTTGAAGCTATCTTGAACCCTACATAAACTAAGTCAGTTCCATATGAAAAGGCCATCGACTTTCTCCCTGTAAGAACAGGATCCCACTCTCCACCCTCAAATCCTGCAGCTTCTGTCTTCTCATAGCTGAGCTTGCTTTTCTGAAACTCTGCCCCCTTTCTGGAAACTTATCCCAAAGCACAACTGAATAATCTAATGAAGACCTAATTGGGTGATAGTGGTGAAGTGTAGCAAGAACCAACTAAGTATAGCAAAGAATTATTTTACTCCTTTCTTTGAAAATCACTATGCTGCTGATTCAATTCCAATTTATGGGTAACTACAACACCTCACTGAAGTTCTTAACAATCACATTGAAGTTTTGTCCAAAATCTAAGCCTTGCTTGTCATTCATTACTCACTGCTGTTCACCTTCAAAGAGGACTACTCACTCTCAAAATCTGTTCCACTTCACTCCAAGACTGGGGCCTAAGCAGGGCAGTAAACATGGAGAGACTCTGGACTTGCAGTCCTGCCTAAAGCACTGGACAATAGCATTAGCTCCCCCAGAAGAATGACCATGTTATATGTGAATGTTTAAAACACCGCACATGGGGCGACCAATCATCCAGGTCTGCCTGGAACTAAGAGGGACTCGTGGCACACAGAAATTCCAGGACTCAAACCAGACAAGTCCTGGGCTAGCTGTAAAGACCCAGCCCACCAGTGAGAGCCATTAATAGTCACCCAACCCAAGACCTGTCCATTAATGCAAGTGTCAGGATCAACACTGTTTACAAAGGATCCCTCCTACCTCTGTTTCTGCTTCCTGTGACAAACGAGTCTCAGCATCCAAGCCCCTATTCTCTCAAGCATGGAGCCAACATGCTGGCTGACCTCTTGTGACTAGGATAGTTTTTTCTCAAAACCCAACATCTCTATGGTGAGGCCAACAATCCTACGTGAAACTTGAGAGATCTGAGGCCCCATCCGTAACCTTCCTGATACCCTGTCTGATGAGTCTGTATCTCCATTGATGCCATAGACTACAACAATCCAAGATCATGCAACAAATCACATCACAGAACACAATTATCAGTACACAAGTGATATTAAAATAAATTCAATGATAGCCTCTTGGTGAGTTTTTAGTATATGAAGTCATTCATAAAGTTTGATCTTTAGTAAATACTACAAACCTTCAACTGTACAAGCACAAATATTGACTTTAAAACATTATTACATTTCTCTCATGAAATATTTCAGTCACCCAAGTCTTTCTTTTTTGTGTTTCATAACCCATAAGGTATAACCCACAAGAGCGTGATGACCAGTATCATTGCATGAATTACTTTAAATATGTTAACACAATTGCTATTAATTTTAAGATAATGTATCGGTTAGGGTTCTCTAGAAGAACAGAATCAATAGAAAATATATGATCACATTAGAGGAGTTAGTAGGTAGGCTTAAACAATCAAAGATGGAGAGTCCACAAAAGCCATCAGTGCACTGGAAAGCCAGAAGATCCAGTACCTGCTCAGCCCAAGAAGATGGAAAGCACAAAACAAGATGGATCGAGGATCAGCTCCAGTCCAAGGTCGAAGGCCTGGAAGTCCACTGGAGGGTCTGTGAGTCTGCTGTGGAAGGCTGAAGAAACTGGAGACTGATGGCCACAGGCCACGGCAGCAAAAGACACACCCACCAAGGAAATGGAGCTCTTCAAAATGGGCACTGACTTTTATTCTTTTTTCTCTTTTATTCCATCCAGGCTACAAATGTATTAGTTGATGTCACCCACAATGGTGGTGGGTCTTTCCCCCTTTTCCAGTTTGCTGGCCTATGTACCATTCATCTCTGAAATCACACAAATACATACCCAGAGCTGAGATTTACTAATCTGCTGGGCATTTCTTATTCCAGTCAGGCCAACATACCATGACTAACAGTCACAGATAGGTACACTGGATTTATTTTCTATGAAAGCCCAAGACATAAATCTGCCTTCCCTTAAGGAAATGTCAATCTGTTAAAAAATTATCAACATAAATTAATAGCAAATGTACTCTTAGGCTACAGATAATTTAATTTTTCTTAGAAAACATATAATCAACCATTTGTCTTTGAGAATATTGAGAATAAAAGGTGATTATCTCTTCTTACATAAAACTATACTGCTACTACCATCAGTAATAGTAAATCACAACACACACCATGCTGCTGGAAAATGTTTACCTTTTAGCGACATCGCCAGCCCCTACCACCATCATTTTTGAAAGTGCACAAGTGAGCACAATTCTTATAACCCTGCAGTCGGGCTCATCACTGACACATCAGACGCAAACATTTAAGCAACACGGAGATTGCACCCATCCTGCCTCACACGCCTCCCATCCAGCTCCCCTCCCAGCACTGCAGCACCTGCAGTCACACAGCCCCGTCACACCTCTGGCTACACCCTCGCCTCCCCTGGGACTCAGTCCAGGGACCCACGGGTCAGGAAGCACAAGGAGGGCACCACAGGCTCCACCTGGTGACAAGGAGAAACAAGGCAGGAAGATGGTCAATTTACACAGGAAGTCTCCCCCCAAGGAAGGATTGGGAAGTCAGCACACAGGCAGAAGAACGGCAAGGCTGAAAACAAACCCAAAAGAACTTCAGAGTGTCGTGTGTGAACCTCCAACTTCCTCTCATCCTCCTTCTCTTCGTGCTTTCTAAATTACTGTACAACTTTCTTTTTGCCTACCTTTCCCAGCAGAGTTCAAATTCTAAAGGCAGGAATTTTGTCAGGAAAGAAACTTGCTGAAGAAAGAGTCCTATATTCGAGACTGAATAGGTTCACACACCAGACCCAGAAGAGAAGTCAGAGGAAGAACACTGAAGTGCACGAACTTCTTTTTTTTTTTTTTTACATGCATTCTTCTTAAAGGGCTATACAAGACATAAGCATCAGGCTTTAGGGACAGCCAGTCTGTATCACGACTTCTAAACACTGCTGTTGTTGCAAGAAAGTAGCCATATATGATCTGTAAACAAATTTGCATGGCTGTGTTTTTTTTTTAATTTTTTTAGGCTGTGTTCTAATAAAACTTTATTTACGAAAAAAAAAGTGACCCATGTTTGAACCACAGTCATTTGCCAACTGAAATGAAGGTGATATTCAAGCACAAAAATCAGAAAACTTCCCCGGCACCAAAAACAAAAATCAGAAAACATCAAGCTTGGAGGAGGGAGGACAAAATTATGTAACAGCAGAAGTTTGCAAATGTAAAATAATGACACAAAAAAACTGAAAATAATGTCACAGAACAAGAAAACTACAACCAATCTCACTAAGGCAAACCAAATAATGACTTACAGTAAACACTACTAAATGGAACAATTTTACCTTCACTAACAATAGAAGAGTATTCAACAGTAATGTTGTAGATTTAACTAAAGATTCATTATGCTTAATGGTTATACTAATAAAGATAGAGTGGGTGGGGAACTGCAAATGAGAAAAGTAAAATTTGAAATATTAATTAATCGATAAAGAGAAGGAGGTGAGAAAAGAGAAACAGAAGATCCTTCTCTCTCCAAGCACTGGCCTCTTCCATGATCAGTTTTTCACCTGGTCAGCACTTCTTTACTATTAACCTGTTCGCTTTGAGGTGTTTTTCCAAATATAACAAGTAGCATTTATGAGCACACAGATTCTACCCTGTTTTGTTTATAAGGAATTTAAGGTCCTCCTGTTTTAATTATAACAGTTGTGAGTGAATACACTAAATAAATATATTTGTCTTTTTTAATAATTAGGCATTAAAATTTTTATTATAGGGCTCTATTTTGTAATCTTGAAGACCTTTTATAATGATTAGCTTTAGATAATATAAACATATAAAATCTTCAGTAGGCAATAGAAAGTTAGTTTCTACCACAAAGTTAACAAAATCTAGTAGCTAGAATATTTATATTGTCATTTTGATTTTATAGGCACATCTATATAAGAAGCTAAATCTTTATCTGAGAGGTTCTTAAAAATACACTAAGAAAACAAATGGGAATATACCAGGAGAGGCCTAAGGGCTAAGGGAACTGGGAAACAAAAACTTTTTATAGTTATAAGTTATAATCGGAGCTGGTGACTGCTAGTAGGGCTAGTATAGTGTTTGGAGTCCCCTTCTTATATGTACTCAGTTTTCTATCTAATTTTATTATTTTCTCCATACACTTTTAGTTATTTTTGTCTGGATAGTTAAAGTAAAACTTGTGTTAATTAAAATTCATATATATATGCATATATACTTTTCAAGGTCACACACATATATACTTGTCAAGGTCAGTTAAGGCATTTTAGGGATTATTTTGGGAGCCATGTGTAGAGTCTTTTAGCTCTTATAGTTTTTTTTTTTTAATCAGTTATGTCATCTGTCAGGATGGGTCACAGTCTTTGCTTGACCACATGGCTTTTTTCCTTGGAAGCCTGTGGACATTTTCCTCTTTAGTGATCCTCTTTTTAGCATAATGTATACTGATTGGCTCTTGTCCTCTGGGGTCCAACAATTTCCCTGTTTAGGAGGTTGGGTGACTCACTAAAGTTGTAGGATCTTTTTAGAGGGTTTCCATCATGCCTGAATCCTGGATGACCTTGAAGGGCAAGAGCCAAAATATTGGCTGTCCTCTTAGCACAGTTACTTTTTTTAGCTTTGGTTTTTAAGCCTCAGTTGTTGAATACCCAGAAGGTCAGTTGCACCAGCCTGAAAATAGGAATACTAAGCTTTAGTCTTAACTAATACAATCTTTTTTGAATATTGGGTACTTTGAAAATATAAAGCATGACCAAAGAACATCTACTTTGTTTATTAATTATTGTCAGTAGTATTAGAAGTTAGTGTCATACTTTATCTGAATTGTAAGTGATGATCTACCATCTTAACATGATTAAATTGACTTTCAGATTGAACCCGGGGTTTCACACATGTTAAGCAAGCACTGTACCACTGAGCTGCACCTCTAGTCCCTATTTATCTTTAAATAAATATCTAACCTTCTATGGCTTTGAATATAATAATGCAGGTGTGCACTGCCTGGCTCTAAGAGAAATATTCATATCACTGACCCATAAATTTGTATCTTCATGACAATTTTCCAGCAAATCATAGTAAAGCAAATTTATTTCACAAAAAATCAACAAGTTGCAAACATGTTACACTTAATTATAATTCACATAAAATGCTATAACAGCCCTGACATTCCTAATGAGTCAGAAACACAAAGGGATGTAATGATGATCCCTTAAGAGACAAATTCAATTTTCTTTACTCACAGTCTAATTTATTCTTTTCACACAAAACCTGCTGTGTTTCTTTTTTTTTTTTTTTCCCCTAGAACAGGGTCTTCCCATGTTTCCCAGGTTGGATTCCGACTTCTGGCCTCTAGAAATCCTCCTACCTCAGCCTCCAGAGTAGTAGTTGAGACTGTAGGCATGCACCACTGCACTTGGTCTGCCTCTCTTCTTCACTGTCAATATTTGCATTTGTTTCAAACATCGACCTAGATTTAAAATCTTAGGCTATCTTATTCCTCCTTCCAATTTATTCTACACAGAGAAGTGAAAGTAATCTGCCTCTGAGATTAACAAACAGCACAGCTAAGGGCACCGGCAATGTTGGCTGACGACAGATAGGATGTGGTTCTACCAGGTGAACAATGGCAGAGGTCTCCGCGGTGGCAATGTTTACTTTTTACTATTCTAAAGCAACATGTCCAAATTCTGCAAATATCTAATTTTCTGCCACTTTATGTTTAGTGTTTCTGAATCAAAGCAATCATTCTCGCGCTTTCTTTTTCATCTTTCTCTCAGAATTCATTTTCAAATACTAAACAATTTTCTCCTGACTTCATGATTCTCTGCTTCCTGGACATGTTCTGTTTGCATAACTTGGTTCATTGGCTACAGTGATTCACTTACATGAATTAATCACCTCATAAACACAACAGTTTTAATAAGGTCCCCTGAGGAACTCAACTCCCTTTGTTAACTATACTTCCTAATCCAGAGATGCAGTTAGAGAGCAGAGAGCAATTAGTGACAGTAAGAGTTATAATGAATCTTTAGAGGCTGCCTCTATTTTATCTATGATGTTGGCATGAGCCAATGAAACACAGGAGATTAATTAAGAAGTCACATTTTCCTCTGGGTCATCTTAAGAGAAGGTCTCTATTGATCTATAACTTGTCAAAAGTCTAGGCTTCTTCCTTCCCAGAACTTTGTGTGTGTCTCATCTACAAACATCTACCCTCTTGAGTACCATCTACCCTCATTTTACCCAGGAGAGCAGAAACAATCAATGCCCTGTAACCCTATACTTTTGTGCCCAGGTTCCTTTATCATCAAGAGAAAGAAAGTATACAAAGAGGAGTTTCAATCGAGTGATAGTCAACTACTTCACCGGGGACCTGTGTGGGTAGTTAATCCATACAAACCAATCGTTCTTTTCATTTACTGTTGAATTGATCTGTTGTCTAAAGCTCGACTGGGAATGCAGTTTAGGATAATCAATTCCCATCATCTGTTTGGAACTAGAAGAAGACTTGGAATTGACCTGCTGTAAACCATTCATTACCCAGAAGAGATACTCAAGAAGGTTACACAACTTGTCTAAAGTCATAAGGAAACTCTGTGGCTGAACAAGATCTACAGCTAGATCTCCAGTCTCCTGCTTTATTAATCTTCCAAGGGAAGTTATGAGTCTCTGCTACCTGAAGACAAGTCTGGGAAAAAAAATGATAAGGGATTGCTTTAATTGAGTTGCAGTTAGGAAAATAGTATTTTCTATTATTTCTTCCCTTGAAATTTTGAAATCTCTCTCATAATTTCCCTTTTTTCTCTATTCTCATTGCTTTGTTCTTATTAACTTGTTTCTAATTATACCACAGCCTCCTTATTTTGGCATCCGCATCTCGGTAATTCCTGTTCTTATCCATTCTGCACACCATTGTTAATGATCCTCCTAAAAGAAAAGCATGTCACAATCAGTCTAATAAACATAAATTGCATCATCTTCATGTCTTTGTGCCCAGTCTAATAAACATAAATTGCATCATCTTCATGTCTTTGTGCCACTTAATTACTCACGGTAGAGTAAATAAAACGATGGCTCTAATTAGATTTCTTGCTCCATTTTTCATTCAGTAACTCCAAAATGATGTTTAAATTTGTGTAATTGTTTGACTTATGCTCTCTTTTTTGTTGCATAATAAGGACTTAGATATAGCAGCATTTGTTTCTGTTTTTTTGTTGTTGTTGTTGTTCTGTGTGTCTTTTTGAGAACTATGTATGTTCCACCTTGTTTTGACAACCACATCTTTATACACTGGAAGAACAAGCTGGTATTGATATACAATGGCACACTATTTGACAATAATAAGAATGAGCCATTGACAAAAAAATGGCATAAATGAATCTCAATTATCCAGAATGAGAGAAATTAGAACCCCAAACAGTACATATTGTCCATTTACCTAAAATTCTAAAACTTTAGGTAAATGCAAATTATTCTACAGTGACAAGAAGCACATTAGCAGTTTCCTGGAAAGGCAAGATGGGACCATAAAGGAGATGATAAGGAAGCGTGGGATAACTTTGAAAAGAGATTAAATTAGTGAATTTGATTTGTAACAAGTTGGTTAACAATGGATGGACACATATGTCATCAAGGATGTACACATAGGTCAGTATTCATCAAACTGAATGTTGTTACTAGTTCCACTTTATTGCTCAGTAAGGCTATTATGAAAAAGGAAAGGCATTCTGAACTATTATGCAGTCATGAGTGAACTTCAAGGGAATAAGTTCTATAAGACAATGCGTATAGATACCCAACTATAAGAAGTGAAGAAGCTCTTATTAGAAGCAAATAAATCTATTGCTAAAATAAAGAAGAAATATGATAGTAGCCTATCAGGCAACAGATCTAAGAGGTTCTTTTATTCTAGAGGAGATTTAAGCATTTATAGGCTGGAGAGGATCGATTCCGTGGGTATAGAATTGAATATGCCAATATGTGAGGCAGTAGATGAAGTAGGGTCCCAAGGGAGAAAGAGTATTTACCATAAAAATCCAGAACTTCCCCCAAACAAAGAATTTAGGAAAAGACCCAAATTATACATGACTTAGGTACCTCTTTGAAGGCTCTCCTTAACAATTTTGAAATCCACATCCGTTTTCCTAATTGTCTTTCAAACAAATGGGGATGTCTTCCAAAAGTGTCTCCATTTTTCACAAAGTTCACTTGAAAGCACTGGTTTACTAAGGTCTTTGGACGCTGGCTGGTTTGGGATTGCAAATTCAACCTAAAACCTTGTCAAATTGCGCTCATGTGTCAGTTCTGCCTTGCTGCCTTCCCTGCTCTTGCCTGTGCACGCCGGAGCAAAGAGCTTGCTGTACGTCGGTCTGGGGCTCTTTTCACTGTACCTGTCACAGCACAGAAATACATGCCACTCGACTTCATTGTGTAGGAGAGGTTAGCTCTTACAGGATACTTTAGTTCTGATGAGAAAAATTCCAGCTACTACAGATCCATCAGTTAGATTGCTCAGGTGATGAGACTGTTTCCTCAACTTCATTTGGGCTGCAAGTATCAAAAGATGGTGTCAAATATAGTGAAGCTGTTGTGGCAGGAGACTAAATCTTTTTCCTTTATCCAAAGGGCCTGTTGAGCATAAAAAAATAAAGGGTTTGCATACTAATTAAGGAAGAGAAAAATGATAACTCAGAAAATAATGGAAAAGTCAGCATGTGCTTTTCATACAAAGAATACTCACGAGCTAGAAGATGACCAAATTGAATGTGGAAAGTGTCACATACTTAATTGTGCTTAGCATGCCACTTCAAAAAAATCACGTAATGATTAAATTGGAAAACACTTCAGAGGACAGATGATATAACTCCTTGACTGTGAAGATACTGGTAGCAGGAAGATGATGGGAAATGTTCAAATTCAAACATTGAATGAGAGGCAGGCTAGAACTCAGATCTTTTGACCATAACTGAGCTACATTGGTCAGCCGCAGTTAGATCTGCCCACACCATACCTTGTTATTTCCAAACTTGTTTTCCAGAGCCCTTAATGAACTCAATAAGATATTTAGATAAAGAAATTAATATGAACTCTTCACCACAGTCTTCCACCATATTCATCAATATTTTACACAATAAAAATTCCTAGAAACTTTATTTTTTTTATTTTTTACCAAGAACATGTATTGATACATTGTATACATAGTGATCACATTCATCATATTTATTTTGTACCTGTACGTGAGGTATCTTGGTTTTTCCTCCCTCTTCACCACCCCTCCCTCCTAGTAACTTTATTTATTAGCTAGCTACCAATTTAGGTGCTTCTCTCATTGCTGAGACAAAATACCTGACACTCAAAGTTAAAGGAAAAAAAGCTTATTTTAGCTCACAGCTTTTAGAGGTTTCAGTCCATAGTCAACTGGCTGTAAGGTAGAATGGCATGACAGAGGGGCATGACAGAAAAGAAACAATCTATGGCAGGGCAGGAAGAAAGCAACAAAGCAGCAAAGCCTGCCTTCTCTTTTATCCCATCCAGTCTACAAACCACCCACACCCTGGGTGGACTTTCCCAGTATCCACACCCAGGACTACGCTAAAACAGTCAGTGGGCTAATTCAGTAGCGTACCGCCTTATCCCAGAATCACACACCTATGATTCAGTCACCTCCCAGAAGCCCCGCCTATAAGCACATGAGGCTTTGGGGAGATATCAAGATATAAACCATAACAGCTACTAATTAAGAAGCAAGATATAGTCTGGCGTGTAGCTTGTTGGCAGGGTGCTTGCTTAGCATGCGCACAGCACACCAAAAATATGTACATTTAATTAATACCCAAATACTTCACTAATTAGCTTAATTTAATATATTTAATGATATACACAAACTTTACAAATAGTTTAGTGCACTAATCTTTGTATTAATCCTATGAAATACATATTACTAGTCTTAATTTTCAGTGACAGAAATAAAGTTTGGAAAAGTTAAGCAAATTTCTCAAGATCAATCCATTAGTAAGAGGCGGAGTCAGGACTTGAACCAAACTCTTTGTAGTATCAATTTCCTTGCTCTTCCCCCTTCCATACTGCCATTTTATCACCTACATATAAATATAAATATATATTATATATTTTTTGTATTATAAAAATAAATATTATTTATATTAGAATGAATGTTTGTGTATAAAAATCCAGTACATTTATCAGTGACTAGGTAATGAAGCTCAAATTTTTAAGGGCCTGAAACTCATGAAAGCGACAATTTTTTTTAATCAGTTGACCATCTTAGATTAGGAACATGATAGTTGGGGAGAGGAAGAAAAGATTAGAATCATATCTTAATTTATTTCTGTTCCATGGCAGCCACAGGTAAGTCCATTGCTAATTTTTTCAAGAATGTTGATGTTGCTGGGGATTTAGCTCAGTGGTTAGAGCGCTTGCCTCACAAGCGCAAGGCCACAAGTTCGATCCCCAGTACCAAATACAAAAAAAAAAAAGGAATGTAGATGTTGACAAAAACATATATTACCATATTCAGTTGTGGATACAATTTTCAGAGTGGATATCTCTCCTCTGAGGGCATTTGTGGTCTCTATCAACAGGAAATCAATGAATTTAGATGGGATCAAAATCGTTTAGCACAATTATCATTGCTTATTTGCTAAAACATTCCACTTTATTTACATTTCTTTATCCAATTATCTCTATCTAAATAGTGACAGCAGCAAGAGGGTGAATGTGTAATACCTGCACTCATTTATCCATTTAGCCATAACAGTCCCACAGATAACAGCCCCACCACAGTGTCTCCTCTAGTCTGGCTCTCTCACGTATCTCCTTAGACACCTGCATCCGAGGAAAGCAGCTGAGCATGGCAACTCTCTCACCACAAGGCTGTTTATGTATACAAAAGACTGGAGAATTATCCCTCCACAGTCCCCCGCAATTGGCTCAGCATCAAAGGGGTGAGAAAATTCCAAACTAAACAGTTTTCTTGAATTGGTAATGGTTTTTTGCCCGTAGAGGCTGTTCACATTGCTGGGGGGGCAGGAGGGACAAGACAGAGATACATCAAAGCTCCCTGTGTTGCTTCTGAAGCCCATTTTTGGAAAGTCTTGAAATAGAATATGATCCCTAGAACCAGTCACAAGACTGAAATCCATTCTTTTTCTTTCTCATTTCCTCCTACATTATTTATAGAAAACAACTGTCAGACTTTTTAAATATTTGCTAACATGTACAAATGACAGATTTAATCTGGTAGATTTTCATAGTAAGATTAGCTCTGCGTGTGTGTGTGTGAGAGAGAGAGAGAGAGACACAAAGAGAGAGAGAGAAACAGAGAGGAGAGAGAGAGAAAATGAGAGACGGAGATAAAGGGCAAAGAGCTTTTTAAAAATACACCTATGGATAAGAGAAATAGCCTGTGCTGTATATCTACAATTAGCCTGGAATTTATGAGCCACAAAAGACAAAATTCTGATTTCTACCATAATGTAAGGGATAAATGATCCTCTTAATTGTGGGCAGGGCAAGAACATCCTATGTCCCATAAAATAACAAAGTTTTGAAAAATAGAAATTCCATTTGACACAGCTATACCGCTTCTGAATATCTTCCTAAAAGAGTTAAAGACATCATATTACAGTGACACATGTATACCTATGTTCATAGCAGCACAACTCATAATAGCTAAGTCTTGAAAGTAGCCTGTATGCCCATTAACAAATGAGTGGATAAAGAAAATGTGGTACATATACACGATGGAATACTACTCATCCATAAAGAAGGATAAATTTGAGTCATCTGTAGAAAAATGGACTCACTTTGGGTCCACAGTTCTAGGTGAAATACATCAGACACTTAACCTTAAATATCACATGGTGTCTCTTACATGAGAAACCCAAAGTCTAAATAATTTAAAGAGCAAAATAAAAAATAGATAGTAGAATTTGTGGAGATGGGAAAGGGATCCAGGAATGGGGAGGACAGGAGAGAAGGAAAAAGGGAAAGTAAAAAATGGCCAAGATGTGATATGTCAGAACCAGAAAAGACCTAGAAGAGCAAAAGCAGTTCTGGGGACCAAGGGCAAGGTGGGGAGCATCACAATCCCCAATGTGAAGTTACATTAAAAAGCTAACATGATTTAAAAAAAAAAAAAAAGCATGGTTCTGGAAAAAAATTTTAAAAACAGACTCAAGGATCAATGGAACAGAATAGAAGATGCAGAAACGCCAAACACACTCAGCCAACTTGTGACAAAAGGGCCACACACTGTCACTGGAAGAAAGACACCTCTTTAATAAATGGTGCTGGGAAAACTGGTTTCCCACATGCTGAAGATTAAAACTAGATCCATATTACTCGCCATGCACTAAGCTAAAATTAAAATGGATCAGAGATCAATTAAAACAAAAATACTTAATTTGCTGGAAGATGAAACAGGTAAAACTCTTGAAAAAGTTATAGATGTAGGCAAAGATTTTAGGAACAAACTACTGATTACACAGGAAATATTCCAAATAATCAACAACTGAGATAACATCAAATTTAAAAACTTTTGCACAGCAAACAAAACCAACAACAGAGAGAAGAGACAAGCCACAGAACGGGAAAAAAAATTGCCAACTACTCTTCAGATAGGGAACTAGTATCTAGAATGTATAAAGAACTCAAAAAAATTAGATCTCTCCCCCAACTTAAAGACCCCATCCAAAAATGGGCACCTGAAATGAATAGACACTTCTCAGATGAAGAAGTAGAAACAGCAAATAAATAGATGAAAAAAATTTTCAGCACCACTGGTCATTCAAGAGATGCAAATTAAAACAACACTGAGATTCCATCTCACTCCAGAAAGAATGGCTGTTATCAAGAAGTCAACCAATAACAAATGCTGGTGGGGCTGTGGGAGGAAAGCAATCCTTCTCCATTGCTGATGAAAGTGTAAATGGTACAACCACTATGGAAATCAGCATGGAGGTGCCTCAAAAAACTGAAACTAAAGGTTCCATTTGACCCAGCTAGTCCCTTCTAGGTACCCTCCTTAAAGCGCTACAAACATCATACCACAGTGATATGTGTGTGCCCATGTTTACAGCAGCAAGATTTGGAGTAGCTAAATCTTAGAAACAGCCCATATGCCCATCAACAGATGAATGGATAGAGAAAATGTGGTATTTATGTACAGTGGAATACTACTATGCTGTAAAGAATAAACTTAAGACATTTTTAGGTAAATACATGCATCTCAAGACCATCTTAAGTGAAGTAAATCAGGCACCTAAGTTTACATATGGCATTGTTTCTGTTGTGTGAGAAACCCAAAATGTTAATAAAGAGCAAAATGGAGGATAGGTATTGGGAAGTAGGAAGAACATGTTCAAATGGGAAAGAGAACAGGGAAGGAGGGAAGAGGGAAGAGAAGAAAGGAATTTTAAAAAGAGAGAGAATGGAAGGAAAAATGGAAACAAATCTTTAGTAAATAGGGAGGGGGTGAAGGGTTGAAGGGATGAGAGGGGAACAGGGAGAAAAGAATCAAGATATATTATGTACAGGTACAAATTCCACATAATAAATGTGATCATTATGTATAGAAACCGTGTACTAATAAAAAATAAAGATAAAAAACAAAAAAGATGTGATACATATACATAGACACTCCCTCCAATGAATGTATATATTATGTATCACAAACATGTATTAATACAAAATGATCAAAAACTAAAATCTTTCACTCTAAAATCTGGAACAAGACAAGGATGTCCACTCTCACCACTCTTATTCAGTATAGTTCTGGAAACATTAGCCAGAGCAATTAGACAAGAGAAAGAAATAAAAGGAATAAAGATAGAAAAAGAAGAAGTTAAATTATCATTATTTGCAGATGACATGATACTCTATATAGAAAACCCCAAAAATTCCACCAAAAGACTTCTAAATTTAATAACCAAATTCAGCAGCATAGCTGGATACAAAGTCAACACTCAGAAATCAACAGCATTCCTGTACACAAACAACAGACTCACTGAGAGAGAAATTAGGGAAACAACACCTTTCACAATAGCATCCAAAAAAATGAAGTACCTAGGAATCAATCTAAAGAAGGAAGTAAAAGATCTATACAACGAAAACTACAGTACTTTGAAAAAGGAGATTGAAGAAGATATCAGAAAATGGAAAGATATCCCTTGCTCTTGGGTAGGAAGAACCAATATAGTGAAAATGGCCACACTCCCAAGACTGCTATACAGATTTAATGCAATCCCAATTAAATTACCAATAGCATACCTCACAGAATTAGAGAAGACAATCCTAAAATTCATTTGGAACCAAAAGAAACCTAGAATAGCAAAAGCAATTCTGGGCAACAAAAGCAAAGCAGGGGCCATCACAATCCCTGACCCGAAATTTTATTACAAAACTACTGTAATAAAAACAGCATGGTACTGTCAAAAAAAAAAAAAACAGACCCCAGGACCAAAGGAACAGATCAGAAGATGCAGAAACATGTCCAAACCTTATCTTTGACAAAGGTGCCAGACAACCTCACTGGAAGAAAGCCTCTTTAATAAATGGTGCTGGAAAAACTGGCTCTCAACATGCTGAAGGTTAAAACTAGACCCGCATCTTTCCCCATACACTAAGCGACAATCAAACTGGATCAAAGATCTAAATATTAAAGCAGAAACACTAAATCTGTTGGAAGATAGAATAGGTCGAACTCTTGAAGACATAGGTGTAGGCAAGGACTTTGTGAACAAATCCCCAGTTGCCCAGGAAATATCACAAAGAATCAACAATTGGGATCGGATCTTGTTAAAAAGCTTTTTCACAGCAAAAGAAACTACCAACAGAGCGAAGAGACAACCCACAAAGTGGGAAAAAAATTTTGCCAGATATTCCTCTGACAAAGGGCTAACATCTCAAATATATAAAGAATACCAAAAAATCAGGACCCCCCCCAGATTTAAAGACCTAATCCAAAAGTAGGCAACTGAAATGAATAGACTACTTCTCAGATGAAGAAGTAGAAACAGCAAATAAACATACAAAAAAATGTTCAACATCACTGGTCATTCGAGAGATGCAAATTAAAACAACCCTGAGATTCCATCTCACTCCAGAAAGAATGGCTATTATCAACAAATCAGCCAATAACAAATGCTGGAGGGGCTGTGGAGAAAAAGGAACCCTTCTCCACTGTTGATGGGAGTGTAGACTAGTGCAACCACTAGGGAAATCAGTGTGGAGATTCCTCAGGGAACTAGGACTAGAGGTTCCATTTGACCCAGCTATTCCCCTTCTTGATATATTCCCAAAAGAATTAAAAGCATCGTACCACAGCAATACATGCACACCCATGTTCATAGTGGCATAGTTTGTCATAGCTAAATCTTGGAAACAGCCCAAATGCCCGTCAACCAAGAAATGAATAAAGAAAACGTGGGGTTTTTTTATGCAATGGAGTACTACTCTGCCGTAAAGAATGATAAGCTTGAGATATTTCTAGGTAAATGGATGCATTTTGAGACCATACTCTTAAGTGAAATAAATTGGATACACATGTTTAAATACCACATTATTTCTCCGGTATGAGAAACTGAAAGTATAAATAAAGACTAAAATGTATTATATTGGGAAAGGGAAGAAAGTGTCCAAATGGGAAAGGGAACAATGGGTGGGGGAGGAACAGAGGGACAAGACAAATAAGAAATAGAAGGAAAAAATGGAAACAAAGCTTTTGTAAATAAGGAGGGAGGAGGGGGTGAAGGGAGGGGAATGGGAAAAAAAGAAGCAACAAGATATATCGTGTACAGGTACAAATCCCCTATGATGAATGTTATCACTATGTACATTTAAAATGTACCATTAAAATAAAATTTTTTAAATGTATCAATAAAACAGTTTTGCTTTTTCAGAACACATGTCAAGATGTTTATATTGAGCTAGATAGAAAAAGTAAAGATAGGTAGAAAGGAGGCAAAGAAAGTGTCAGTCTCCACACTGATTTCCATAGCAGTTCTACAATTTACACTCCCACCAACAGCAGAGAAGGGCTCCTTTCCCCCCACAACCTTGCCAGCATTAGTTATTGGTTGATTTATTCATCATAGACACTTTAAGGAAACTGTACCTTTAAGACATGCCGAAATTACTCAAGGTTACTTAACCCCTTACTCTCTAGGCCTGTTTTTTCCCAGGCTCATCACTCCCAAATTCCTAAGAATCTTAAATTCCTAAGGAACTTACTATAACTCCACAAATTCCAAAAGTTGTATCAAGGACTTCCACTTACAAAAGAAACAGCACAAACACAAAACTATTGAATGGGTACCATATCTGTAAACTTCAAACACATATAAATGGTTTGCATTTTAACCTATTCTATCAGGTTGGTTTATTTAAATTCACTAATGAGCAACCTGGCTATGAGGAAACAGATACCAGGTAAATGATAAATGACTCAAAGAATGTCTTTAGGAAAAACATCATGGATCATCCATCTTAAGGGTACCCCAACACCCCTAAACACACACACATGTATCCCATTCTTTTCTGTGATATACCAAGAGCCTTCCTAGGCCAAGTTGAGGTTCCCATCTCTTTAGAGGGGTCTCCTCTGACCCTGTCCAGTGACACCCTTTTGTGAGCCAGACAAAAGGTGTGCCCTCGGATGTATGATTTTTTCTACAAGCTTCTGTAGATTTAGTTTCTCTTTTCTTCGGTCTGAGGCTCCCACACCCCTAGAAAATGACCGCTTACACGTAAAAGCACTGAAGATAAGAGGAGCTTGCTCCCTCCCATCTAAATTGGGCGACGGTACTTGGGGTACTTGGGCAACGTTCAGGACATACACAGACCTCATTAGAAATCCTTCACACCATGTTCTTGAGTCAGCCAGAATTTAACTCGCTCATCCAGGGAGACACAAATAAGGGCTGACTGTCCAGTGTCTCAAGCAAATCCCGAAGTGTGGGTGCCATTCCCAAGACACTGCAGGGAGAGGTGACACCTGAGGGAACTGTCTCCAAGCCTGACTCATTTACAGGTTGCAAGTTCTGATTACACATTAAACTTTCGATAATTGTATTTACTACATTTGAACGGGAATGGAATAAACTGGTATAAAATAATTTTTTTAAAACTTCTTTCATTGTTTATATCATAGCACATCATCAGTTGTTGAGTCATATTGTAATTCTGTGTTCAACTTTTTAAGGAACTGCCAGACTCTTTTCCATAGTGGCTGCTCCATTTCCCGTTCCTACCAACAATGTATGAAGGTTCCAATTTCTCTACATTCTCATCAACAAGTATTTTTCTCTTTTCCTATCTAGGTATGAACTGTTATTTCCTTATGGTTTTGATTGGAAGCTCCCTGTTGACTGAAGGTGTTGATTTTTTTTCTTTTCTCCTTTTTTCTTTTTCTTTTTTTTTTTCTTTTTGCTTGTTGATCATTTGTACATCTTTGTAAAAAATGTCTACTCCGGTCTTTTTTCATTTTTTAATTAGATCAGCTTTTGTTGTTGAACTGCAAACATTTTTAGATATGCTGGATACTAGCCCCTTATCAGGTATATGACTTCTAAATATTCTCTCCAATGATTTCATTCAATTGTCTTTTTATTGTCTTGATGCTTTTATTCTATGTATTTTATATACCGTTTTGGAGAAGTCTAGGATACGTACTTTATCTTATATTGCCTATGATTTTGGTACAATTTCTAAGAACTCATTGCCAAATTTAAGGTCATAAAGATTTACACCTGTGTCTTTTCCTAAGCGTTTTGTAGTTTCATTCTATTTAAGTCTTTGACCCATGTTGAGTTAATATTTGCATATGAGATTAGGATCCAACTTTATTCTTTTATATATAGGTATCCAGTTGTCCCACAACCACTTGTCAAAGGGTCCTTTTTTCCCCTTTGAAATATCTTGACTCCTTCACTAAAAATGATTTGACCAAAGATATTTGGGGCTTCTGCTTCCTCAGTTCCGTTCTACTGAACAGTATGACTATCCTAAGCCATTACCACAAACAACATTGTTCCAGACCAAAGCTGTTAAGACCGGTGTTTCTCAGAATGTTCTCCCCAGCCAGCAATGAACTGTGAACTTGTTACACATACAAATCTCTCAGCCCTATCGTGGGCCGACTGAATTAGAACTTTGTTTTAACGAGTCTTCCAACTGATTCCAATGCTTGCTAAAGATTGAGAACCCCTGGGCTAGATTGCTGTTATTTTGGAAAAGCTGTAACTAACACAGCATAAGTTTCAAATACAGTTCCAGTCTGACATGTCCTAAATCCCAGCACACATCTTCCTTTCCATAGTTTTATTTTGTTTTTGCCGGTAGTCACTGCTTTCTTAGCTGACTAGTCACAAGTCTTCATCCAATAGCAAAGATTAATGTCAAGATAATTATTTCTGAATTCCTGGTTAAAACTTCCAATTTTCTTTAAAATTTTGAGTTACATCCCCAAGTTAATCTTCTCACATCTCTTTTGTTCTCCAGGATTCTTCAAAGATAACCAAAAACTGTTCCTCCACAAACAAACCCCACACCCTCCCCACATAGGCTTGGTAACACAATGATTTCCTGAAGGTAATTTTATTAGTAGAGGTATAAATACAAAAAGGAAAAAAGATTACCAGAAAAAAAGATAATTTTTAAACAAATCTTCCGGAAAATCTTGATTATTACAATCTCCTTTATAAGAGTCGCATATACAGTTTTTAGCTCTTCAGAGCCCCCCATGAACAAGGTGCCTGCAATAGTAAAGACATCGCTACTGCAGCCTTTGGGAGAATCGTAGTGTCGTATTGGTGCTTCTCTTATAAAACGCACTTCGGTCAAGGCAGACAGTCACACAGGTATATCCCAAACTCTAAGTATAAACACTGTAACTGAACTAGTAAGCTGAATAAAATAATAAATCCTTAGGTTAACCAAAAGGAAAAAAACCCTCCAGTAACATTACAATCCATAAACATCAAAAAAAGTAAAGAGAATCAATAAAATTCTAAAACTAGAATTAGAATACCTCTCAAAAAAAAACACGAACTTCCATCCGCATGTTCTGGTACGAGTCTAGGTGCCCCCACCAAAGGGCAAGCACTCAGAGGTGTGGCCTTCCGGAAGGTGATTGGATTATGAGGCGTTACAACTGACCTGTTCTCTGGAGGTGGCATCTGATCAGAAGCAGCAGGTTACTGAGGGTGTGACCTGAAGAGTCTATCTTCCTTCACCTTCTGCTTCCTGACTCCTGTGAAGTGAGCACCTTTCTGCCTGACCCTTCCACTCTGCTGTCAATCATTCAAAGCCTGAGCTTCTAAAACATGAGTCAAAATAACCCTCTCCTCCTTTAAATTGCACGTGTTAGGTATTTTGTCCCCAGCCACAAAAAAATGACTAAGATACAGCCTTACAGGCAGTGAGGTCCACCTTCTCTGGGTCATCTTATGAGCTAATAACAGGATACCCGATTCATTTGAAAAATCCTATTTCTAAGCCTAGATTTTTTTTTCCCTATTTCAGACTAATACCACAAGACTCATGTGATAGGTTAACAAGAAAAAGAAAAAAAAACAATAATCACCAATAAGTTCAAGCTGCATTTTCAAAAACACCCACTATATGATCTGCAATCCAGAGATACAATCTTCTGAAAAAGACATCAGGAAAAAAGAAAAAAAAAAACTTCCTTTGAGCTCTGATGAAAAGAACTTTAGTAAGAATCATCAACAACCTCCACAGCAGTTTAAGATGGTGATCCTTGAAAATGGTGATCCTTGAAATCATGCTTCCTAACTTTAAAAAAAAGCATCAGTATTTTAAAACTCTACAAAGCCATTCAGTTGTGAGACCTCAAATTGAAGATTCCTAAAAATTCTCCAAAAGCTGATAAATGCAGAAGTGGACAACTTCCACCCAAGATGACAAAACAAGATTAATTATTTGATTCTTGCCTCTTTTCTTTCCTTCTGTCTATTCACCAATCTATTATGGTACTCTTCATTACCTGGCCCAAAATTTATCAATATGATTTCCCCTTTCCTTGTCCTATCGATTGTGATGTCCTATGGTCTTCTTCTCCTGGGCAGGGTGAGTAAATATTTCATATATGTCTCTCTGAAACCATTAGCTACTATTCTGATTCAAATGATTGCCACATTTGTAGGTTTCTACCTAATCTTTTTTTTTTCACCAAGAACATGTATTGGTACATTGTATACATAATGATCATAATCAACATGGTTATTTTGTACCTGTACATGATACATCTTGGTTTTCCCCCCTCTTCCCCCTTCCCTTCCATTCACCCACCCCTTCCTACTTGCAACAAGTGTAGCTACACTTTACCATTTTTTCCCCAAAGGAGGTATTTGAATAAAAGAAAATGTGTTTCCACATAATTAATCTGGCCACTGAGTAGAGACAAACACAAGAGTTGAAATAAGAATATAGCATCAAAGGCTATAGCAAAAGTCAGGGAGAGATAATGGTGTCTCACTATGGCTGAGAAGTGCTGAAGGTCAGAACATGATTTGAAAGAAGAGTCATTCGTTTTGTGGGATGTGGGATATGAAGGAAAAAAAGGAGGCAAAATAAAGGTTGAGTCCAAAGTTGAAAGAATGGAGCATTAAGTTACTAAAACAGAGAAGATAACATAAGTACGTTTGAGACAGCACGGAATTAAGAGTTTTGCATCACTTTTTAAATCGTGGGTGTTTAGTAGAAATCTAAAATCTGTTAAGGAGACCACAGAATATATAAAAACTAAAGTTTATAGAAAAGTTAAGGCTACAGATAAGAATTTAAATTATCAGCATAAAGATAACATTAAACAATAGGCTTGAATGAGTTCCCTTAGAAAGTATAATCGAATGAAAGCAAAATCCAAGGATTGATCTTTGGAACACCTTATTAGAGGGCAGGAGGAGAAACTGGGTACTGCAAAGGAGATTTGGAAGAAACAACGAGGAAGGTAGAAGAAAAAGCAGGAGAGGATAGTATCTCTTTCAGAAAGGAGAAAGTAGTTGACTTCATTAAATGATGCTAAAAAGTCAAATGAGATGAGGAAAAAGAACCACCCTTTGAATTTGGTAGTGTGGACATCACTGTTGGCCAAGGTAAGAGAAATTTTAGACTAGTCATTGAGGTACAAATTCAGACTGAAATAAGTTTTTTTTTTTATTTTAATGGTACATTTTCGATGTACATATTGATAACATTCATCATAGGGAATTTGTACCTGTACATGATACATGATATATCTTGTTGCTTCTTTTTTCCCCTCCCCTCACCCCCTCCTCCCTCCCTATTTACAAATGATTTGTTTCCATTTTTCCTTCTAGTTCATATTTCTCTTGTCCCTCTGTTCCTTTCCCCCTCACCCCCTCCTCCCTCCCTAATTACAAATGATTTGTTTCCATTTTTCCTTCTAGTTCATATTTCTCTTGTCCCTCTGTTCCTTTCCCCCTCCCTTGTACCCTTTCCCATTTGGACATTTTTTTCCCTTTCCCAATATAATACATTTTAGTCTTTATTTACACTTCAGTTTCTCACACCAGAGAAACTATGCGGTATTTAAACATGTGTGTCTGATTTATTTCACTTAAGAGTATGGTCTCAAGATGCATCCATTTACCTAGGAATATCTCAATCTTATCATTCTTTATGGCAGAGTAGTACTCCATTGTATAAAAAAACCATATTTTCTTAATCCATTCTGCTGTCGATGGGCATTTGGGCTGCTTCCACGATTTAGCTATTACAAACTGTGCTGCTATAAACATGGGTGTGCATATATTCCTGAGGTATAATGATTTTAATTCTTTTGGGAAGATACCAAGAAGTGGAATAGCTGGGTCAAATGGAATCTCTAATCCTAGTTCCCTGAGGAATCTCCACACTGATTTCCATTACAGACTGAAATAAGTTTAATAAAGAAATGGGGGCTCGGGGATTTAGCTCAAGTGGGAGAGTGCTTGCCTAGCAAGTGCAAGGCCCTGAGTTCGATCCCCAGCACCAAAAAAAAAAAAAAAAAGGTAGGAGATGCATTAGAGACAATTAATATGAGTAACTCTTTCAAAGAATGTGACTTTAAAGAAGAACATGGAAATTAAGGAGTAGTTGAGAGATGAGAGATCAGGAAGAATTTTTTATATTGGAATTATTACAGCATCTTTTTGTACTGATAGAATGACTCAACAGTGAGAGCAATATAATGACACTGAAGACAAAGAGTTACAGGAGTAAAGTCATTGAGAGGCAGGACAGGATTAGCTCCAAGGTGCAAATGGAGGTGTTGTCCTTAGAGGAGAGTACCAAACGCAGACTGGTAGAGGTATTTAAAGTAGGACAGAGATAAAGTTCTCTCCTGATTGGTTCTGTTTCTGACTGAACTAAATAAGCAAGTCTTTAGTTAAGGCTGGCGTAGAAGAGATTACTAGACATTTAAGTAAAAGCAGGATAAATTAATAGCCAGAGGGAGATAAAAGTAAAATGACTATGAAAAATGTAATAGAAATGCCTGTCTGAGGTTAGGATCAAAATTACAGATGAGACCACCCATGCTGTTGTGTGTTTTCCTCATCTTCTTAGGTGCCCAGGATGGGCATAACATTAGACCAGTGATAGTAAAATTTTAGAGACTGAGTACCCAAACTGCAACCCAAAACCCACTTATTTAGCTCAAAGTACCAACACTGCCCCTGTGTACACTGCTATCACGTGCTTGGCAATGTTGGGGTGACTTGGCCCGAGGGCCAACAGAGAGGGCTCCGCATGCCTGCCGTGGCACACATACTGGAGGTTCACCGCCACTGCATTATATCTGACTAGGATTGGAGTTTGCCTGGAAAAACCTCCAGTTGAGGGACAGACTAACACATGAGTAGAAGAGATATGAAGAAAAATTATTATAATCTCAGACAGTGGAACCCAGATTGGATAGGAAGAAAGTAAAGACGTGATGAGGAATAAAGGATAGTGAGGATGATGGGACCAATGCATTGGAGTTTCTGGTGGCTTTGAGTGATACAATGTGAGACCTGGAAGGAATGAACGTAAAAGGTGATCAGAAAACAGAATACTTGAAACTGAGAAGATGGATGGGTAGTTTCTTATTGCTAATGACAAGGTCTGGGGTATGACGGTGAGAGAGGCTAAGGCAGAACAGGGGAAAAATTGCTAGGGAAGATGTCAAAGAACTAAGATCAGAGCACTGGGTGGCATCTATGTGGATGACTACAAATGCCAAAATCTCCAAGGAAAAGGAGGGAGTGGCAGAGGAGACAGTTAAAGGTAAAAGAAAGGGTTACTGGTGGACTAGTCTGACAGAATTTTCTTCAAAAGATAGAGATTTTAATGAAGGAGGAAAGAGAGATTATCTGAACTAGAAATTTTTGGAGGGAGAGAGAGAGAACACCTACCAAAACTTGGAGCCTACCATACAAAAAAACAAGCCCCACACTGTTTAACAGAGCTACAGAAGATAATTTCTTACAGGAATGCAAATATAACATGCAGACAAAAAGTTGAGATAATAGGGGATTCTATTTGCAAAATGCTAGCCAGAGAGCATGGTGGCGAGGTTGTTGAGTCGGGGAAGCATGGAGCTCTGCTAGAAGGAGAGTAGAATCCATAGGAGTGAACTGAAGATTCAAAATGTGAACACTGAGCTGAACAGGTTTATAGGGCTGGAGGGGAGTAAAAGTGTTTGGTTTGTTTTGAGAGAGAAGAGATATCAAAGTGTAGCTTCCTCTTGGGGTCTGATTTTTGCAATTTGTTGGGAAAGTTAGAATGATGGTCACACTAAGAGCATGCAAGATCTGTTGGTTCTTTCCCTCTGCTGTGAGAGATGTAAAGTCTTGAAAAGAAAGCTACATCACACTGCCTTTACTAATACCATCCCAAAAATTTTTAGATATTTCCTTAAATTCTTAAAAGTCTTCTTGGGGCTAGGGGCCTAGTTTACAGCCTTTGTTCAGCATGTACAAGGTCTTGGGTTTGATCCCAGCACTGAAAACAGGAAGAACCAAGGAAGGGGGCAGCAAAGGAAGATAAGGTCAATGAAATGAAAGAATATCAAAAATGTCCCTCTCTTCTATAGCAATGAAAAATTTCTGTATAATTTATCAAGCAACTCCTTTAAGTGTGTGTCTTCCATAAAACGTGAGGTTAGCCAATTGTTCAGATCTTGAAGCTATCATCCCTCCATGAAGTGCAGTATCCAAGAGAAGTAATGAAATAAATACTGAATTTAGCACCAAAAGGATAAGTTTAAGCTCTAGTATAGTATTTACCTGACTCATAAATTCTGTAAACATCACTTATTACCAAGTCCAATTTTTCTGCAATGCCCCCCATCTCATAAGAGTGATGTGACAAATAAGATGAAGACCACAAAGAGCTTTGTGAGCTCTTGAGTGCTGTGCAAGTGTAAACCGCTGTTTTCATTTACTCTGTGGAAGAAATGGGAAGACAGAGTTTTGGAACATGCGGACTTTCAGGGAGGAGAGTTTGAATGAACACCTAAGTCCCGGTGTGTGTACAGTCAGAGAGAAGTAAAGGGCTACCAGGAGGCAGGAAGAAAGTACAGAAACTTTAATATAAGGAGATCAAATATTAATTTCTCATCAACCTTGCATGTTACCAATGACAGTGATGATAGTAATTGTCCTATAATCAATTGGGCATCATTTTCTCATTGCTCTTGGTATACTATGACTATGATAAATTATCTGAATTCCAAAACTACCAAGAATTAATATAGGTGGGCTATCCCTCTTCCTAAATGCCCAATTTCCAAGGCAATTACAATGACAAATCCAACGTTGGCCAGGCAGCAATTTCCATATCTGCAAGTTAAGGAAGCTCTAAATTTTTCAAGGCAGCCCAGCCTGGCCTCTGATCAAAGATGACATGAGTAAACGGGGTGGGGGTGCGGGGAGCCCAAGCCACAGACCCATGGGCATACACATTTTCCATAAGGTCTGACAACATTTCCTCAGTTACCATCTTTTCTTCTACACGTTGTGGCATGAAGATGTGAGGAATAAGACCCCAGACTCAATTTATCAGTGCCAAAGAGAATCCATTCAGATACAGAGTAAGATATCTTGACAAGGCAGTTTTAGTTTTTCTTCTACAAAAGAAATACCAGCATGAGGTAGCAGGCACATTTGGAACAAAGGAGGGTCAGTTCTTTTATGCTAATGCAGGAGGTGGAGTAGCTGACCTCTTTCCCATTGGCTGGGTAAAATGTTCACAATCTACCCTGACTGGCAGGGGAATCTGAAAAGTTATTAAGGTGGGGGGCGGGGGGTGGGGATGTTCGTGGAGCTAAGAGGGAATGTGAAGAACAGAAAGTCCTTGACTCCTAATAAGCCATCCTTGGTTTATAGCTGTGTTCCCAGGGTTGGAACTGAGCAGGCAGCTTTGTGACCAGTGCATTTGGGAAGGGCTGTTCAGGGTGAGCCAGACCCCAAGATAAAGACAATCCCATTTGATAGAAAAGGCAGAGCTTATTGTTTTCCACAAAGATTTGTCTAGAAGGCTTATGATATATCCACATCCTTTATTTAGGCTGTCCTAACTATCCCACAAAATATTCCCTGAAAATTTAAATTCCAAGTATGATGAACTATTACCTCACAGTAATGTGAGGTAATATTATATCACAGTAATGTGATAATAGCCATTTGATAATGGCTATTATCAAAAAACTATGAGAAAAAGAAGACTAATCTGGAGTTGAAGGCATAGCTGAGTGATAAAGCAAATAGTTAGCATCCAAGAGGCTCAGTGTTTGGTCCCCAGAATTTTGGGGAGGGTATGAAAGATAAAACGTCCTGGCAAGAATGTGGGGAAAAGAGAACTTTTGCACAATGTTGGTAGAAATGTGAATTAGTACAATTGTTATGGAAAACAGCAGGGAGGATTCTCAAAAAATGTAAAATAAAATTTCCGTATGATCCAGCAATTTCACTACTGGGTATCCAAAGAAAATGAAATCAGCATGTTGAAGAGATGTCTACATGCCCAGGTTTATTGCTGCACTATTCACAATAACCAAGAAATGGGGAGCACCAAAGTGTCCATCAACCAATGAATAGATAAAAACCAGGGGGAGGGGTACAGGTGTTCAGAGGAATACTCTTCAGCTGTTTAAAAAGACCAAAGTCCTGTCATTCAAAACTACATGGATAGAACCAGAGAGTATTCTGCTAAGTGAAGTAAATCAGGCACCACAAGACAAGTACTTCACATAGAATATTTTATAAACTTGATCTCTCAGAAGTTGGGAGTAGAATGGTTGAGAGTAGAAACAGAGGCTGAAGAGAGTAGGAGATAGAGAGGGAAAGGGAGAGGCTGATCAATGAGTACTAGGCTGTAGTTAGATAAATGAAACTAGAGTGTGCACAGCAGGGTGAGTATAGATAATAACAGGGTACTGGATATTTTCTAAATGCTAGATGAAAGAATTTTGAATGTTTCCACCATAAAGAAATTATACATGTTTGAGGAGGTAGATATGTTTGATCTGACTTAAACATTCCCAATGGATGCATATATCAAAACATCAATTGGTAGCCCCATTATATGCACATTTTTATATTTTATGTATCCACTAAAATAAATTTAAATGTTTAAGAATCAAAGTATAATCCTCATCTCTTCCATTTGACGTCTTCCTCCACCAATTTAAAGCATCACTGCCTTAGTTACTCTTCTTACTGCTGAGATAAAATACCAGACACCCAAAGTAAGAGGAGGAAAGGTTTACTGTACCTCAAAGTTTGTAGTTTTCAATTCATAGTTGGCTGACTCCAAGGCAGGGTGGCTTGGCAGAGGGACATCACAAAGGAGAAACACTTCATGGCAGGTGGAAGGCAGCAAAGCAGCAGCAAGCAATGACAGCAGCCCTCTTTCTGCCCTTTATATTCTCTCCAAGCTACACGCCCCTAGGGTGGTAGCACTCCACTCAGGGAGGGCCTTCCTATCATCCACACCCAGAACTATACCAAACCAATCAGTGGGCTAATTTAGTCACACACCCTCTATCCCAGCATCACACACTGTAGATCTAGACATCTCTGAAAAACCCCATCTATAGCTGCATGAGGATTTGGGGGGAACATGTAGACACAAGCCATCACCACCATCCTTATATATCTAAACAGAAAAAGTAAAAGGAAAATTTGAGTAAGAAATTCTCAAAGTTCACTATTATCTAAAACAACAAATAAATTTGGCATGATGACACATGCCTGTAATCCTACCACTCAAGAAAGCTGAGGCAGAAGGATTATTTCAAATTTGAGGCTAGTCTGGGCTACATAGTGAGCCCAAAACCAACCTGAACTATACAGTTAGACCCTGTCTCAAAAAAAAAAAGAAGTACCTCCCCTAAAAAAGCAAATAATTAAAGCCAAAAATGTTGACCAGTAGTTGGCAGGAAGTTGTTTCTTGTTTTGTTTTGCCTTGGCTTTTTGCTTGAATTGCATATTACATAATTACATTAATATGTGTAACACACTAAGTGCCACATGTTTTAAAAAGGACTTTAAGAGTTCTAAAAAAATTCCAGCATTATTATTCATATTTCATGGGTGAGAAAATTGAGAACTAGAGACACTAAGTAATTTCTCCAATTCATACATTTAGGACTTTGGAATTTGTGCCCAGACAATTTGGCTCCAGAGTCAAAGTATTTAACCTGTCTATGAGAGAGCTAACTGGATTCTCACCTCCACACCCCTTCCCTCATCTCTATTTTTCCATGCATTAAATAAGAAAACATGGGGCTGTGGATTTAGCTCAGTGATTAAACTCTTTAACTTGTGCCTAGCAAGCACAAGGCCCTGCGTTCAATCCCCAGCACCAAAAAAAAATAAGAAGTTAATCTCCTCCTAATACATTAGCACTTAATAGGTAACCACTCAAGAGTAGTTTGTTTAATTATACATTTACATTAGAAATGTGCCCTAAAGGTTTAGATGTTTAAATCCTGCTTTTTCATCAAATTCTCTTAGTGCCAGTTGCAAAGTCCCCACATAATTAATAATTCTGACTAGCAGCTAGAGAAAGCTGATGTCACCGCTTACAAACTCCCATGGACACACCTTATATAACTCAGACAGAAGCCGCCAATGACACAGCTGCCGGAGTTGGCTGCTTTCTTCTCTACAATTCTCTCTCAGTGCTTGAAAATGGGATATTCCATCTGAAATTAACAGTACGAGGCTTGCACCTAAAGAGTGTGCTGCAAAGAAAACAAGATGCTTTGGCCACACTGTTAGGTCAAGTTTTGTTTTAGAAATATCTGGTAAAGCAACGTGGCCTGCAGAAGAGCTTGACTATGACTTTTATCCCTCCTGTTCATCCCTACAGTCTGAAAAAGTGCAAATAGCATTCCTATGGTGCTTTCTTCCCTGAGAAGTTAATACATCTTCAGTTAACTGGAAACCTGGGTCCCAGAAAAATCTTACTGCAGAATTACATGTTTTGACATACTGAAAAAATATAATAAACACAAAGGTGTGATTTTTGCAAAAATCTTGAATATTGCCCTGCATCAGAAAGTATTACCAAATACATGTTCTGAGATTTAGCACCAAAATTGAACGGGGCCCAAAGGAATTTCCAGCGTTCTCACCTTCCTTATGCAAAAATAAACGTAAATGGTTACATTTGACTTGTCCAACTTCAAACCTCAGCAACTGGAAGATATTGAAACTACAGGGCTGAAAATCCAGTTACTTTTGGAGGGGTGGAGAGCATCAGAAAGCATTCGGTGAGTTTATCAAATATTTTAGCTTTGTTCTGGTTTTGATCTTAATCACCCCCTCCCCCATTTCCCTGAAACATATGCAGTTTGTGCATCATATTCTCAACATGAACTAACACCACATTTCTGCTGCAGTTGAACCCAGCTCCATTTTCGAAGTATTTTTCCCATGGCTTCATAGAAATAGAAAAAGTGCTGGCGGGGGTTAGTTAAAAATGTGTATCTGTATCCTATGAGGAAGAAACGGAAGTCTTCATTGCAGGGAGAGTTCTCAATCTGCCCACTCTTTCCTCTCTGTGCAGTTCAAATTTTTCATACTGGTTGGGGATTTAGCTCAGTGGTAGAGCGCTTGCCTCGCAAGCACAACGCCCTGAGTTCCATCCCCGGCACCCCCCAAAAAACAAAACAAACAACAACAACAGAAAAAGCAAGCAAGGCTGGCTTCAGATGAGGACTGAGGGACAGGTGAGCCTCCTTTCTCTCTGTCCAGATTTCCTGAGGCTTCCATGGTTTTATCCAGCCTCTTCTAAAGAACTGTTCAAAAAACACCATGGCCACATCCTCAGCTGTGCAGCAGCAGCTTGGTGAAACCCTGCTGCCTGCTGAAACCTAGATCGCCTCATGAAAATTACGGTCTCAGAAAGCCACAACAAAACAACAGGGAGCAAGAAGTTTGGTTTAATGAAAAGTGCAGTCAACTGGACAGTGAAGAAAACTATGTCCAAAGTCCTGATTTGTGGGTCCTTATTCAAGTAAGGACAACCTTAACGTAGTCTGTGAAAATCTATAATCTAAATCTGAGCATTGATACGTTACTACAATAAGGAATAAATACTGTGTTTGATGACTTCCTCTCCCTCTTCAAGATGACTTTATATCTCTTAGTGACTCAAGATTCTCTATTGCATTATTCCAAAGAATAGGTTTAGCATCTGGTATGCATCCAGCATGATTTAAAATGCTGAATGGAAATTTTTAAAAGAAATACAAGGCTGGGGGTTTGGCTCAGCGGCAGAGCGCTTACCTAACATGCAAGAGACACTGGGTTCAATCCCCAGCACCAAAAAAGGAAAAAGGAAGGAAGGAAGGAAGAAAGAAAGGAAGGGAGGGAGGGAGGGAAGCAGGAGAAAGGAAGGGAGGGAAGGAAAGAAGGAAGGGGAAATATCTGAACACACATCCTAGATGCATAAAATATATTAAGTGGTATACTGGGGTTTTTTCTAATTCTTGACAGGAGTGTCCACCAAAAAGAATGGAAGAGGTTTTTCTACTCAATCAAACTTGTGTAGTAACACACTTTCGGCTTAGTAGTTTATCCGTAAATCAGAAGGCACAGATGGCTGTGTTCTCCGTGTTCCTCATCTTTTATGTCCTGACACTGATTGGAAACATCCTCATTGTCATAACTATCATCTATGACCGCCAGCTCCACACTCCCATGTATTTCTTCCTCAGTAATCTGTCCTTTATTGACGTCTGCCACTCCACTGTCACTGTCCCCAAGATGCTGAAAGACACCTGGTCCGCAGAGAAGCTCATCTCCTTCGGTGCCTGTGTGACCCAGATGTTCTTCCTGCACCTCTTCGCCTGCACGGAGATCTTCCTGCTCACGGTCATGGCCTATGACCGGTATGTGGCCATTTGCAAACCCCTGCGGTACACAGCGGTGATGAACGCGAAGGTCTGCGTGCTGCTGGCTGTGGCCCTCTGGACGGGGGGCACCATCCACTGACCTCCCTCACCATCGAGCTGCCCTACTGCGGTCCTGATAAGATTGACAACTTCTTCTGTGACGTACCCCAGGTGATCAAACTGGCCTGCACTGACACCCACATCATTGAGGTCCTCATTGTCTCCAACAGTGGGCTGATCTCCGTGGTCTGTTTCGTGGTCCTTGTTGTCTCCTATGCAGTCATCCTGGTGAGTCTGAGGCAGCAGATCTCCGAGGGCAGGCGAAAGGCCCTGTCCACCTGTGCGGCCCACCTCACCGTGGTCACACTCTTCCTGGGACACTGCATCTTCATCTATTCCCGCCCATCCACCAGCCTCCCCGAGGACAAGGTGGTGTCCGTGTTTTTCACTGCTGTCACCCCTCTGCTAAACCCCATCATCTATACCCTCAGGAATGAAGACATGAAGAATGCCTTGAGCAAGTTAATGGGGAGGAAGGAGAGTGAAGACAGATGATTAAAAATTCTAGGCCATTAGGATGCTTGGTGCTCTGAATCAAAGAAATGCCTGGCAAAGAATGAATGCTATACTATGTTTATTAGACTGTGTGGAATATAAAATTATCCTCTGGCTTTATATCTAACATTCACAACAATAGCTATGGTTACAAATACCTTCCATATGCTGCAAACTGTTCTAGGCTCTGTGTATTTACTTAACTCTTTTTGTTTGTTTGTTTGTTTTGTTTTGTTTTGTGTGTGTGTGGTGCCGGGGATCGAACTCAGGCTCTTGTGCTTGCAAGGCAAGCACTCTAATCACTGAGCTAAATCCCCAGCCCCGTATTTACTTAATTCTTACAAAAACTCTGGGACATGGGTATTATGTTTATTTATATATGAGATATAAGAAAACTGAAGCTCTAAGAGAGCAATAGAATGCCGAAAGCCACCCATCTTGGGAAGGATGAAGAGAAGATTTAAGGGAACTGAGGATGTCGCTCAGTGGTAGAGCTTGTGGTTTGCATGCTCCATGACTTGGATTTGGTCCCCACACTGAAAAAAAAAAAAAAAAGATAGGACGTGAGTGAACCCAAGTATATCAACCATAGCAAAGCTATTTTCATTATGTCATATTGCTTCCTCCTGCTTTTCTATTAGGGTGATAACCAAGGTCAAAACAACCCTTCCCATTTCTAGGCATCATTCATTCAGATGTTTGCCTAAACAGAAACAGGCAAGCAAATGGGTGAATCAGACAGTGTGTGTTTGCATGTGACTTTGGTGAATGAGAAAGACTTAGAACCATTGAAGTTATTGATATTATCAAGTGTCCAGCAAAATCTGCCATCATAGCAATGAAATGGGGATGTTTATTATTCATTCATTTAACAAATATTTACCGAGCATCTAATTTGTGCCAGATACCAACTTTATAGTTACAAATAGAACATAGATGTATGTAGTCCTCCCTTCATTGAGCTTAGAGCCTAGTAGAAATAGAAACAAAAACATGAATAAAATTTAATTATAGATACAGCAAATACTGTTTTAAAAATAGAACAGGTGCTATTAGAGTATGGGAAAGACTGTCCTTAGATTGACTGGCCAAGGAAAGTCTCTCTAAGAAAGTTACATTTAAGCTGCTATGTGAAAGACGAAAAGGAACCAGCTGTGAGAGGAAAGGAGTGATGAACGCTCCAGGCACAGGAAGTGACAGATACCAAGACCTATGTTGGGGAAGACCACAGTTCGTTCCAACAAGTGAAAAGTCAGGTGCTTACTTCTTAGACTCTGAGGCAGAGGGAGAAAGAGCAGTATCAGAGAAATAACAAAACATCCCACCAGGTTTTCTCAAGGTGTGTAGAATCTTTCCTAGTGTAATGGGCAACAGAATGATGTAATGAGAGAATTGGCATGATATGATTTATCACTCAATATTGCTCTAACGACTGGGGGAAAATAACAACTTGAATAAAACATGGCTTATTACCCAATACCTAGAATTCAGCTGAGTTTAGCAGTAGCAGAGTAGTGTATCCTGAGTGGACTGGGAATACGAAAAGAATATTCTAGGCAACAGTGTCTCATACACGTATTTACGAAGGAGTGTGGCATACTGGGAATCAGCTGTTCACTCTCACTCCATCAGTGACAACATCACATTGAAATTCAGCTGGGATTCCCTAGGCCATCAGGAAGGACGTAATCAATAAACCTCTAGGCCAAAAACTCATCCTTACTTTTAGTGGTATTTTTGCCAGAAAAGGTGTTGAGAAGGAAATTCAAGCTACACAAACCATTTCTGTTACATGGAGACCTGGTTACGAAGGCATCCTGGAGGGTTTTTCAGGTAGCACAAATTAACTTTCAACAGACAAATCTAATAATTAAGAGAGTAGTCTCTTTCCTAAAGATCATCTTCTAGGTAGTATAAAACTATCCATTCACGGGCTGGGGATTTAGCTCAGTGGTTAGAGTGTTTGCCTCGCAAGCACAAGGCCCTGAGTTTGATTCCCAGCACCAAAAAAAAAAAATAAAAACAAAAGCAAAAAATAACAACAAAAAAACTATCCATTTGTACTGGTGGATGGAATATCTGAGCCAAATTTAAGAATTACAGGATTTGTGTAAAACAAATGATCTTTTATTATAGGCAATAGAAGACATTAAGGAGATGTAACTTTCCAAGTCCAAACAGAAGCACTTTGTGCAGGAACCTGGCACATTCAGGAAAGATACACGTGACAGATGCGATAATGCTGGCAGTCGTTATGGTCGAAGCTGGTAAAACTGTGACAGAAAATGTCATGTTTGCTTCTTATTTTCAAAACAAGCAAAATCTCTAACACTAACCATTTTCAGTCGCACTAACCTTCACACCTCTCTGGGAAGATAAAATAGAATGTTTATTCTCCACTCCTCGGAATGTATTTTAGACTCTAGACAAGATTAAAAAGTGTTTTGTTAATTATTAAATAAAGAATAAAGAATAAAGCAAAAATATCTTCACTCTTGGTTCTGTGACTGACTTTTTAAAAGGGAGCTAGAGGCGTTATCTATCAATATAAAAGTTTGTTCAGTTACTTTTTTTCAATAATTGAATTCGTCAGGCTACAACCATCTTGTATGAAATAGAATAACTAATGTGCTGTGATACAAATAAACAAGTACAGCTCTGGGAATTTATTTCTGCATGAAAGATATAAATGGGTATGAAAACCTGCCCTGTGTAAGTCCAGAAGTAAGGCATGAGGTTACTCTTCCAAGTTTTACGTGTATGTATAATAGTGATATCTGGGTCTTATTTCATAGAGATATATCAAACTCTTATTTGACTTGGGTTTAAATGAGAATTACAAAGAGTTGATAATATTCTACACTTGTTTGTCAATTTGCAAGTACTAATTTTTTAGGAGCTTCTTCTGGTTTATTTAATAGATTACTTTGATGCTTTGTCCTTTGGAGCACTTTCTGTCATTTTAATTGCTTATAGGCTTTGAACTGGAGTAAGTGGGTCAATTGTTCTGGATTGTACATATCTTCTACTAAACATTGTCCCTGAGGACCCAGTCAGTACGAGACAAGAAAAAGAAATTAATGTCATGAAGGTTTGAAAGGAAGAAGTAAAATTATCTTTAATTACAGATGACATCATTACGAACATAGAAAACTCTTAAAAAATCTATAGAAGGGTTGGGGGTGTAGCTCAGTGGTAGGGTGCTTGCCGAGCATGTGCAAGGCCCTGGGTTCTATCTCCAACACTGCAAAAAAAGGAGGAGGGGTAAAAAGTTTAAAAATCTAACAGCACATGTAAATGAATTCAACAATGCTGTAGGAGTAAAGATAATGTATATAAATGAATTATATTTCTGTATACTAACAGTAAACCGTTAAATTAACAATACCATGAAAAAGCATAAGATGCTTGGGGACAAATTTAATGAAATATGTCTGATTACAAATCAAAATGACTAAAATCGCTGACAGAAATTAAAGAAAGCCTAAATAAAGGGACATATCAACCAACACTCATGGATGGGAAGGTTAAATTTTGATAATATTTCTCTCAAATTGATCTGTAGAGTCAATGAAATCTCAATCTAAGTTCCAGTATTCTCCTTTATAGAAACAGACAGGCTTTTTCTAAAATGTATATTAAAATGCAAACTACTTGAATTAGCAAAACAGTTTTGAAAAAACCATGACAGTTCTTAATAATTTCAAGAGCACTATAAAGCTAAAATAACCAAGACAATGCACCAGAGGCATAAGTTTATGCATCAGAATAAAGGATCAAAATTAAACTCACACTTGAAGGGTCAGTTATCGTCAACAAAAGTGTGAAGGTAATTCACTACATAAAAGAATAAACAATTTGTACTACAATTACTACAATTTGTACTAAACATATAATGAAATGTTCCTCAATGATAAAAAGAAACAAAATGCCAATACCCAGAAACATGGATTACTCCTCAGAAATAGCAAGCAGAGGAACAGAAGCCAGGTATGAAAGAGTACATACTGTGTGATTCAACACATGTGAAACTCTGGAAGAGACCGTTCTTCCCTATACTGACAAAGGGAAATTCTTGAATACTTGGGTGGAAATGGAGGGACTAACTGGGAAGTGATGAAACAAACTATTTGGGGTGGTGAAAACATTCTGCGTCTTGATTGGCAAGGTGACTACACGCATAGGTATGTGTGCGCCTTTGTCAAAACATATTATAACTGTACAGTTAAAAGGGGGACCATCCCATGTAATATGAATTTTACTTTAATAAATTTATCCCTTAAATAAGTCATTTATGTGGTAGACAACTTACATAACATGTGCAAGGTCCCAGGTTCAATCCTCAGTAAAGTAAATAAATAAATATCACCTCGATTTCATCAAAATTAAAGTGTATAAAAAAGTGCAAAATGGAATCCTATTCAAAAGTAACAGAGTACAAGTCAGTGTAAATAAAGTTATTTATTGAAAATATATTTGAAAGCAAGACTGACACCACTAGCACATAAAATAGGTATGCTGTGTAGCTTCCCAAAGGCCACAATCCACAGAACCGTGTGAACCAAGAGACACCACCTCACAGCCACACCTGCTCACAGAACTGAAACTAAATTGCGCTCCCCAAATTGTGTTCCTTTACTGGGAGAACCAGAAGCCTTCTTTACATGTTTATGGGTCTTTTTTCCTTACATGTTCCACTCCAATCTTTCCCTTTATTTAAATAGTACTTAATAAGCTTCTCTCTAACATGGAACATTAGTTCTTCCCTGCCCCTTGCCATTTCCCCTAATGGGCTTGACTCTTTAGCTTTGCTTTCTTATGGAGGACGTGGCCACTACATTGTCTACCATTCCAATGCCCATCATGTATACAATTTTGTGCCAAAACTGTCTCTGCCTGAGCTGCTTCATGGCACTTTTTACCTCCTCGTTCCTCAAGGTGTAAATAAGAGGATTCAGCACAGGGGTGACCACAGTGTAGAAGACAGACACCACCTTGTCAATGGAGAAGCTGGTGTCTGGCCGTGTGTAGATGAAGATACACGGCCCAAAGAAGAGGGCGACCACCATGAAGTGGGCTGAGCAGATGGACAGGGCTTTCCTGCGCCCTTTAGTTGACTGTGTACGAAGAGAAACCAGGATGACAGTGTAGGAAGCAACCAAGGCCAAAAAACAGGTAAGGGAGATGGTTCCACTGTTGGACACAATCAGCATCCCGGTGAGGTATGTATCAGTGCAGGCCAGCTTGATGACAGGCGGCACATCACAGAAGTAGCTGTCAATAGCGTTGGGGCCACAGTAGGGCAGACGAATGGTCAAGAAGGTCTGCACTAGCGAGTGAAGCGTACCCCCGAGCCAGAGAGCCAACACGAGCTGTACACACACTCTCATGCTCATCACCTTCGGGTAGTGTAATGGAGTGCAGATGGCTGCATAACGATCATAGGCCATAATGGTCAGCAGAAAGATCTCTGCACAGGCGAAAAGATGAAGGAAGAATAGCTGCGCAATGCAGTTGTTAAAGGATATGGTCTTTCTCTCTAAAAGCAAACCTTCCAGCATCTTGGGCACAGTGACTGATGAGTGGCAAATGTCGATAAAAGATAGATTGCTCAAGAAGAAATACATGGGGGTGTGGAGATGTGGAGTAAGCACTATGGTAACAACAATGAGGATGTTCCCCAAAAGCGTCAGCATATACGTGACTGAGAACGTCATGAAAAACAGTATCTCCAACACCCAATTATCAGTAAATCCCAAGAAGACAAATTCAGTCACTCTGGTTTGGTTTAGAGCATCCATCTAATATGGTTTCCAAAGAACCTTGCGGGGAAATAAAAATTAATTTAGCTGTAGTGATGTGAGAATGCAATTAACTGAAGTGACTTTGTATTCCTATCTGGAATACTTACTATAAAGGCATATAGAATATAAGACTAACTTAACAGTGATTGTTACGATATACCCACAACATATCAAGAGCCAGACCCCACACCTTATGTACACCATCCTATTTCTTCACAACCACACAATGGCAGGCATAACAGTTCCAGTCTTGAGGATGAGATCAGTGAGCCTTGACAAGAATAAATGAATTGCTCAAAACACTCATGCATTTGTTCACTGATGCTTTTCATTTTGGACTCATCCACTGATAACATCAAATTAATATGCCCAAAATTCCCAACTAAATCTCTCAGTATTTGACTCTTGCTACCAAATGAACGTTCAGTACCTACAACGCTGTGGTGCACACTCGTTTTTCTCCATGTGGAGTCCTTTCATTCTCTCTGTGTTCTCTCCAGCCATGCATTTCACCATACTCCAGGCATGCTACCACCACCTATTTTGCAAAATAATAAATAAGTATCTTTATCTTCTCTTTTTCTTCAGCTCAGAAAACTTATCCTTTAAACAAGCGTACACTCCTCACTTCATCACTGCCAATTAAAATACTACTCATGCTTCACTTTCCCTTTGACTATCTCAAGGAGCAATGCCTTCAAGAAAACTTCGCGGATGCTGCCAGAGCTTACCTCTTCCCTTTCATATTTCTTTTATGGTACTTCACTGTAAAAGGAGAGATTTACTTTTGCTCCCCTATTAAATTAAAATTTTCTTAAAAAGTGATGGCCACATCTGACTTATCCATCATGGCACTAAGCAGGTGACTTACACAGAACAGGTATGGAAGAAATAATTTTACTGGAATCAAAATTACCTTCTCAGGTAGGCTAAAAAGGAATGTAACCTTTCCTTCACAAAGGAGGTCATAAATTACTTAAGAAACTTAATTGTTTTAATTCTGTAATATGATTTGTTCCCTAGGAGATATTACCATACTAATACTGAAGTTATATTGCCCCTAATTTTCTGGACTGATCAGTTGACCAAAAACTACGCCAGTTTGTGAAGTATCATCACAAATCACAAAACATAGCATTTTTGATCCAGTTATTTCATTTATAGAATCCACTAAATATCCAAACTATGAAAAAAACTAAAAACAAGGAAATAGTAATTATAGTATTATTTTAAACACCCACACAGTCACCAATTTTGTTTTTTGTTGTTTGTTTGTATCTGGAAGCTTGAAGGAATGTAGAGGACTTGACTATAATTGTTCACAGCCATTAGAAATGATAGTGAAAAAGAATACCGGTATGACAAATATTAAAATATAGTACGCAAATGAGCTAAAACTTGATAATATGTTGTCAACAATTTGAAATATGTGTAGTGTTATGTAAGTTGTCAAAAGACAAATAGTTGGCTAGAAGAAAATTACTGTAACACATATGACCAAAATAAAAAAGAATATTCCTTTATTCAAAGGTTCCTTAAAATTTGAGACTCAGTTGAAAATGACAAAGAATATAAATAGTCAAATCATAGGAAAGTAAATGCAAATGGGGAATAAGTATGAATAAAAAGATGTACAACTGGAGTTGAGGATTTAGCTCAGTGGTTAGAGTGCTTGTCTTGCAAGCACAAGGCCCTGAGTTCGATCCCCAGAACCAAAAATAAATAAATAAATAAATAAAAGATGTTCAACTTCAGTAGTAGATGAAAAAGGGAATCAAATACATTTTGTCTTTTTTCACATTAACGAAAGTATAAAGAACTGAGTACTTTTTGGTTTTTGTTTTGTTTTGAGGAAGTCTCACTATGTAGCACAGACTGGCCTCAAACGCACGCTGCTCCTGAGTCAGCCTCCCAAATGCACCATCACACCTAGCTGACCTGGGCTCTTTAGGCACTGTTCCTGAAACTAGATATTATTAAGACTTTTTGGAGAATAACCTGGCAGTATCAAAAATTTTACACGTTCATACCTCTAAATCAAGGAATCCCACTTCTAGGTCTGTATTCCATAGAACTAAAGGAACCAGTAACAAAGGATGCAGTTTATTGAAGGTTTTTTAGTAAAACAAGGTGATGGAAACAAATGAAGCTTTATGGATGGAGGAATAAATAAATAAATTTTAATATAACCTCAATATGAATACTATGTAGTCATTAAGAAAAATGAATTGGATCTATGTGTATTAATCTAAAGTAGTGGCTCTCAACATGGCTACACATTAGAACTGCCTAGTGAAGTCTGATACATTTTGATGTCCAGAGGTCATCCCAGTTAACTCAAAAATCTCTGGAAGTTAAACCCATCAGTACTGTTAAAACTGTTCAGTAATTCTAAAGTGGAGTCACAGCAGTAAACTACTAACTTCAAGGAATGTTAATAATACATTATTAAGCAAAAAGAGCTTGTTGTAAATATATTATGAAAGAAACATATTCATCCCTTCAAGGAAAAAAGGAAGAGAGGGAGGAGGATAAGGAAATTAATGAAAAAAAGAACAAAGAAAGGAAGAAATCAAAAGATATTTGTGTGTGTATACATATATGCATTATGCTTGAACATATTTCTACATATTCATATATTGTATTTATGTATACTTCTAAAAGGATAGAAGGTAGATGTTGAAGACTATCAATTTTAACATTGGTTATCCCCAAAAGTATGGAATTGAAAAGAACAGTAGAATTTTATTAATTTTTACATTATACTCCAAAATTCTTTACTTTGTTCAAAAAATAAAGTATTAAAAGAAGAATTGAGAAAAGATAGGAAAGAAACAAAAGTGTTGACTTCATGGGATTATGGATAATTTTTTCCTTCCCCATGTGTAAAAGATTACAATATGGTTGTATTTTTATAAAGAAATATTTTTAAGAATCAAAGAATTATTCTTATAAACCTCTGGTCAGCACTGCCTTAGCAGAGAACTGAGAACTATTTTACTTTCAACTAGTAAAGGGAGGACCCGGACTAGCCATAGAAGCATGTAAAACAAATTCAAATGACTGTGACCTTCAGCCTGGCCCTCCCTGAGCCTCAGTTTTCTTAGCCGTAAAATGGAAACTAGATGCATCTATCCTATATGATTAAATAGTAGGTAACTGGGTCTCTTGTTGAAAAGATTGAGAAGTCCACTTTCTCCAATATTACAACCCCTTCTTTTGGAAATACACATAGCTCTTTAACAAATACCTCAATGGTGGGAAAAAAATTGAGAGCATCTGTTCTGCCCAGATCCTTCATTAAAACCCCCTCACAATCAGGAATCCAAGGTGGTTGTCCTTCTTTCTTACTCTAATAATGGTTTATTGTGGAGTCTTTCCAAGGACTTCAAAGGTTTAGTGGGATATTAGAAAGAAAAGCTAGGGCTGGGGATTTACCTGAGTGGTTAGAGTGCTTGCCTCACAAGTACAAGGCCCTGAGTTCAATCCCCAGCACCAAAAAAAAAAAAAAAAGAGAGAGAAGCTTATGGGAACTTCTAATGGCATGTTACAGAAAGATATAATATTGGGACAAAGAGTGAAAAGAGCAAGAAAAACTACCAAGTATAGCTATGCCTACCAGATGTTGACGCACATTCCTCCCAGTCACTGCCACGACCATCACTTCACAAACGGATAGCTTAAGACCTGAAGTAAAACCTCCAACGCATACTGGTAATTAGTAGCATACAAATGCTACCCTTCAAATCCTCTCTGATGCCTTCCTACTCGGTCTCCAAGCCGCCATCTCTGCTTGCCTTTCTAAGTCTCCAGTATCTTCCAGCCCTGACTTCTGAACCTAGACTTTTGGTTTTCACTTTTCTTAGCCCACCCCTTATCTCTTACCCCACAGTATTCTTGACTCATATTATTATATATATTCTTATTAGAAAAGCAGCATAACTACATAACTGAAAATCAAGTGAGAAGAATACCCATAATCCCATGACCAGATTTCTATTATCACACTGTTTGCTTTATCCTAACTATGTTACAAACATAATCTTACACTCTATTTTTCACTCAGTGTTATGAGTATGACTGACATTTAATCATACACATCAGAATGTATGTATCTATTCTACCTTGTATCCATTCATGATATCTCTCATTTCTCACTGTTAAAAATAATAGTATAAGGGCTGAAGGTGTAGCTCAGTGGCAGTGCTTGCCTTCTGTCTGCAAGGCCCTGGGTTCCATACCCAGTACCACAAAAAATAAAAATCAGAGCACGATCTGTCCCTAACACAACAATTAGAAATCTTGTTAAAGTATAGGTCAGATCATGTCATTCCACTAATCTAAGACTTTCATTGACGCCCCATTAACACTTTGTAAATTGAAGTCTTAATGGTGCCCTACAAGGCCCTAAATGGTACAACTCTCCCTACCTCCATGACATTATCTCCGACTGCTCTCCCCTTATTCAGCTCCAATCACTGCTCACCTGTTGTTCCTCCAACACTCAGAACAGGGTCCCACATTAAGACCTTTGTGTTGGCTGCATCCAGAACCTCTTCCCCCAAATTCCTCACAGTGAGCCCCGTCACCCTCTTAATGTCTATGCTCCGGCAGTGCCTTCTTGGGGAGGTTCCTCCCGATGAACCTATTTAAAGCAAAACTCACCCAGAATTCCCTGCACTCCTGATTCTCCATAGCCTGATCTACTCTTTTCTTTTTTGAAAGTACTGATCATCTAAAATTTGACATAATTCACTTCATTAGCCTATTGTTTATTATTTTCTGTCTCCTGCTGCTAGATTGTAAACTCTATAAGGGCAAGAATCTTTTTTTGTCCTATGAAGTATCCAAAGTATCTACACAGGACATAACAGTAGCTCGATAAATACTTATTCTTGAATGATTATAATATCTATGTTTTAAATTATTCATTTAAGAATAGATCATTAAAATGAATTTAGTAGTTCAAAATTCAGGATTGATAAACAGATTTCCAACATATATGCAGAGAACTGGTTGAAATTGAATTTGAACTTTCCAGAGCCTATACACTCTACCACTCAGAAAAGACTAAATGAAAAACAAACACATAATGGCATTCAAAAGGCAGTAAGATCCACCTCTATACCCCTTGAAGGAAGGGCAATAGCTGGCTCACTTTTCTGTCCATATAGCAAATGGTACTTTGTGCAAAAGAGGACCTCATTTAATACTTGTTAAGTGAAAAAAAATGTTTTAAAAGTGACATTGCAAATAAGAAGCATGAAAATTTCCATTTTGGGGGGAACAAGTTGATTTATACCTCAAAATAATTCCCTACATTTTTAATCAGCAGAAATCTAATCTTCAATGGGTTGGTTGAACCAAAAGGACCAGAATCCTCACTGGGTATGAGTCTCGTATATATTGGTACATATTGTGTATATTGGTGTTCTTCATAAAGAACTGAGATCAATAAAACATCTATTCCTCCCTGCCTTTCACCTGCCTTTTTACCTCTCTCCCAAGAACTCTGAAGTTACCACAGTATCTCCCACAGTGTAGACAGTAACAACTTTCCTTTTTTTGAAATCACTCCTCTGAAGAATATAGTGACTTGCTACAGATCAGAGTCCTTTACTTCCAGACACCTCAGTTTTAGTTCACTGATGTTTTCTCTTTCACCAAAGAAACCTCATACTCTGTCTCTGCCTCTTCTCTCTGTTTCCATCTGATCTCCGTTTCAGAATTTCAGGCTCGACCTCTGGCAAGAACTCGCTTCGATGAAGCTCCTTTTGCAAGGAGGAACCTGAGTTTCCACCCTAGTGTACTATCACTTTAGCTTCCGATGAATCCGTAAACTCCTGAGCTGCCAAGACCTTGCTTAGGTGAATTGAGTATGAGAGAACTGCCTACACTGATTCAAAATCAGGATTTTAAACCCTAAAGAAGAGACGAAGCGGATGCTCATAGGGGCACAGAGCTTTTGCATGGCAGGACTGGACCTTGGTCCCAGCTCCCCTGTCCCAAGGTCTCTCTACTGCTCAGAGCTCGACAGCAGAAAGCTGAGTTAGATTAACTCTTAAACCTTTTAGCATATTGTATTTAGTTTTTAAGGTTTTATTTTTGACAGTATATTGTATCCATTTTGTTTTTTCAAAGACTGAACTCTTCACAGTATATACATCGTCTTACCTGGTTGCCAACCAAAACATGGACAGAAATCTCTAAGAAGGAAAGTTGTCCTCAGATTTCAGAGTGATGGTTGTTTAGGGTAAGGACAGAATGATGCCCTCATCTCTGCGTACAGAGAAAGTCCTCAGCAACACACTCCCATGTGTTTCAAGGATGTACTCATGGCGACTTGTGTCCCAAAGAGTGACCCTGGACAGGGAAGCCCAGAGAGATTAGTGTAGTCTCAGCTGCAGCCCTCCAGAGCTTCCCCGGAAGAGCCCAAACTGATCTTTATGCTGGCTTCCAAAGCACAGGCGATAGCCGAGCTGCCCGCGCTTAGACAGATGAGCAGACTAGATGAATACATGCCAGTAAAACAGATTTAGTCTTTCTTTGGAAGACTGTGTCACACTCAGCATTCATTGTAATAAACTACATTCTAGGCATTGTGCTAGGGATTCACATACAAAGACACATAGGGAAGGGATGGTCTTGATTTCTTCTAATCCAGAAGTTTCATAGTCCTGTAGTATTTTCAATGACTAAGGAAAAAAACAGGTGTAAAAACCTAAAAGGCAATAAGTCATAATCCTAGGCAATTTGAAAAATCCTGGAGTGTGCATATTTGTACCTGGGGTGCGTGTGTGTGTGTGTATGTGTGTGTGCGCGCGCGCGCGCACGTAAGTAGGTAGGTGGACAGGTAGGTACCTTCATAGAAAGTGATATATTTTAAAAATATGACTGATTCTGAAAATGAAAGAGAGCTAAAATAGCTCTAAACTAAGTTTAAAGCCTTCCATTAAACTTCTAAATACACACAAAATCTATCAGATAAGTGCCATGCCCATAAACGCAGACATGTGCAAACCCACCAAAACATAGCAAGCGATGCCAGTGAAGAGATGGTGAAACTTACCAGTGTACTCCAATTCAAAGGTATGGTTTAGCTAATTGTTAAGACATTAGTATAAGGTTCTTTCATTCACTCTTTTCAAATTCCTCTAGAAACAAAACGTAAGAAGTAAAATAATTTTAAAAAATAAAATACACTCTGATTTATGTGTTAATAACTGGTCTTCTGTTTGAATAGTTTCACCTCTGTAATATTGGTCCCAGAATGTGCCAATTTTTTTTCTTCCCTGTAAATTTTGATTTATCCTTTCAAATATTTTTGTCTTCTTTCTGGCCAGGTAAGATTAACTAAGTCTATTTGTAATTACCGCTTTAAGTATTAACTACCATGGACAGTATTAGAACTGCATTTTAATATATTACAAAATCTGCTACTCAAAGGTAAGCCATTTATTCAACAAATATTTTTCATTGATGAAAAGCACTTATTTCTAGGCAATCTAAGAAAATAGCATACTTTAGGGAATATGACCTGTTACTAACATTAAGTTTAAAATCATGTACTAAGGAAATACAAAAGTTTTTAAGGAGTCTGTATCAAATAAAAACCATTTAGTTTTAGGTTCTATTGTTGTCCAGTGATAGTAATAAAAGTTATCAAGTGAAAACCTGTTTTGCGAAGTAACATATCTGAGAATACACTTGAGTGAGTCATTTGGCCATTTTCATTGTGGAAAGCAGGTAACAATTTTATCCCTCTATTTACAATGATGGTTAATATTATGTGTCAGTATGGTTAAGTCATGGTACCCAGATGTCTGGTCGAACCATGTTGTAGATATTGCTCTGATGGTGTATTTTAAAAGTAATTAAAACTTAAATCAGTAGACTCTGAGTAAAGCAGATTATCCCCCATAATGTGTGTAGGCCTTATCCAATCAGTGGAACATCTTAAGAGAAAACACTGAGTTCTGAAAGAAAAAATTCTACTTCAAATGTCTTTTCCAGCCTGTTGGCCTATCCTGAAGACCTTAGATTTACCAGGCCCCACAATTTCATTATTTCATGAGTCAATTTTTTAAAATCCCCTCTGTTTCTCCCTCCCTGTTTGAAGTTTTTGCTTCTGTTTCTCCAGACAACTCTAATACTGTACAATTACTTTTATTTTACTGGAGAACTCTAATACAGTTAGCTTTTTTGCAATGACCTAAAACATGAGAATGTGGTAAAATTTAGGTACATAGGAAAACTACTTTTCATTTGTCACTCTTAGAAGAGAAACTTCCCTTGAATATAGTATTATCACCCCCCTCCCTTCCTCAAAATCCTCCTTAGATAAGAAAGAATAATCTCTTTTTAAATGTGAAGCAAGAGAATAGAGTCACCAAATCAAAGCAATTGGTACAGTAGCTCTGTTAAACTCTGGCTCTCTTTTAAATGCCAAAGCAATATTTTTCAGTGTATAATTAGTAATGTTTGTTGATAGAAAAGAACTACTCATCTTACCTTTTGAAAATAAATTTCCCAACTGACAACAAACACCACCTATTCCATGCCTCCTCTAGTAATTCAATTCTCTTATCTACTGCTACAGAAGTCTAACATTGAAACCACAGCATCCAAAATTCTTCACAGGGTAAATTTCAGGCTTGGATACTTTGAGATTTTTATGTATCTGACAGAGAATTTTGAACTGATCATTGCATGACAATAATTGAACTTGCCATCAATGAATACTCTGAGGTATTTTTAAAAAGTTTCAAATTTCAATGCATTTCCTGTTATTAATCTTACTCAATTAGCAATTTAATAAATGGACAGTGACTCCAGCAGCCTCTAAACATGGAAGAGTTCCAAACTTTTAGCAAATTAGCATGACACCAATTTGTGTAGCCACTACACTAATCATTGCAATACACACCAGGGATTCAAAGTCTGTGGACAAGTGAAGTATCATCCTTGAATCCCAAGTAAATTACTGCCGATGCAACAATATCCAGGATATCTGATAAGTAGCCTGGAACTAACTTAGTTTCCAGAAATACCGGACTCATCTGTCTCTTCTACTCCTTGAGCAAATACTCAAAGCAAAACATAATCATCACAATCTCCAAACTTTACAGATTGTCTAGGTGAGGCACTATCCATAAATAAAGCAAAAGTATAAAGATGTACAGCTAGTTCATTTTTAAAACTCACTAAAAGTGTTGTGACTACTTAAAGTGAACATAATAACGAGGCAGTGTAGAATTTATAACAATGGAAATACTGGGAAGAAAAATGAAAATCTGAAAGGTTTTTCCAGCTGGGTGTGGTGGTGTACCCATGTAATCCCAGAACTTTGTGAGGCTGAAGCAGGAGGATCACAAGTTCATGCCCAGCCAACTTAGTAACTTAGCAAGACCTGTCTCAAAAATTAATAAACAAACAAATAAATAGCTGGGAATGTAGCCAATGCGGAGGCCCTGGTTTCAATCCCCAGTACTGCAAAAGAAAAGAGAAAGACAGACAGATGAACAGACAGGGAAAGGAAAGAGGAAAAGTAGATGGGTTCTGTTAGGTAGGCAATCATAAAATATTACACTTATTAAAAATGTATATTTAAATCCTGGAGGAACACCTAAAATAAAGTGATATAACTAACAATAGGAAATTAGATATAAGACTAAAAATTGCTCTATACAAAAAGAAAAGAAAAGGAACATAGAACAAATAGAAACTATAAAACACAGCAGAATGGTAGATTTAAATCCAACTATATCAATAATCGCATCAAGTGCAAATGGTACAATTTATGTACAGAGTAAATAATGAATCTCATAGTTGAAATAAAATGACAAACAACACAACTTAAAAATGGGCAGACTGGGGGTGTCACTTAGCAGTACATTGTGTATTTAACACGTCTGAAGCCCTAGGTTCAATTCCTAACACTAAAAAGAGAAAAAAGGCAAAGGATTTGAATAGACATTCCTCCAAAGAAGATATTCAAATGGCCAACCTACCCATAAAAAGGAGTTCAACATAAGCGTCAGGGAACTGCAAATCAAAACCATAATAAGGTAGCATTTCATAGCCACAAGGATAATTATAACCAAAATGACAGACAATAATAAGTGTCAGAAAGGGTTGCAGAAACTGGAACTCTCATATGTTACTCATAGAATTACAAAATGGTGCAGCTCTTCAGTAAACAATTTGGCAGTTCAAAATGTTAAACACAAAGTTACCATAACCAGGAATACCACTCCTATAACTATTGAAAATATATGTCCACAAAAATATGTATACACAATATTCATGGAAGTATTATTCACAACAACCAAAATGTCTATCAACTGATGAGCTGATGAACAAAATATGGTAAATCCATAAAATAGAATAGTTTTCAGAAATAAAAAGGAATGTAGTACTGATACACACTACAAAATGGATGAGCCTCAACACATTATGCTAAAAGAAGGCTGTTACCAAATACCACCTTTTGTATGATTCCATTTATATGAAATGTCCAGAACAGGCAAATCTATAGAGACAGAAAGTAGATTAATTGCGGCCGGAGCCTGGAAGGAGGGAGAAATGAAAAGTAACTGCTAATGGATATGAGTTTCTTTTGAAAGTGATGAAAATATGCAAAAATTAGGTGGTGGCTATGGTTGAATGATCGCGTTAATATCCCCCAGAAGTTACTAGCTTATATATTTTAAGAATATGAATCTTATTTCATACAAATTATAACTCCATAAAGTTATTAAAATGTAAATTATCTAACTGCTCCATTTAAAAGAGATTGACAGACTGGTTAAAAAGAAAGCAATACTAAACTCTATGCTATTGCAAGAAGCTCACTTTAAAAACAAAAACATAGATAGATTAAAAGTAAAAGGATTGGAAAAAATAATATACCAAGCTAACATTAATCAAAAGAGTCTTGGACAAGATGCTACAGAAGCCTATAACACAGAGCCACCAATAAGCACAGATGAAAAGGAGGAGGAGGAGGAAAAATGAGAAGGAGATGAGAAAGACGAAGAGGAAAGGAAGGAGGAAAGGGAAGAGGAAGAGAAAAGAAAAGAAAACTCCAAGAAAAACTGATTACTTCTTGCCAAAAGCTAAAAAAAAAATGAAGGTGGCCTAACGACAGAAAAAAATGTTTGCAGTACCCTTCCCCCAGTCAAATATAGTATCAATAGAAAAACTGTACCCTAAGTTTCAGCCATTGGGCAGGAAAGGTGATTTTCCATGACTTTCTCTCTCTCCAGTGGAAGCAGGGTGGTTTTTCCAGCTACTGTGTCAGTAGGCTGAGCAGGAAGTTGATCTTCAATTCCCCACCTGGCAGAATCAGGTGACATTCCATTTTCACAGCAAAGCAGATCAGTGCAGTCCAACAGTAAACTAAGCCTAATTAGAATAAGGTAAAAGGAGGTAAGGTAGTCATCACTCAGTACCCCTCTATCCCAGTGGGTTGAACATCCACCCAGTAGCCCTATAACTGGACAAAGCAGAATCAAGGTTAATCAGAAATCCCATCAGCAACCCTTGCTAATGAAGTCTAGTGAAATACTACTCTGATACAAGGAATAAATTTGAGCCATTTATAGGAAAATAGAGGAACCTTGAAACCATAATGTTAAGTAAAATAAATCAGACATACAAGCTTAAATACTATATGGTTTCTCTTAGAAGAGAAACCCAAAGTGTAAAAATAAATAAATAAATAAAGAGCCAGGAAAAAGACAGATAAAAGGAAACATGGAGATAGGCCTTTCATAAATGGGGAGGGGAGCAAGAAATGGAGGAGGGGAAAAGCCATAGAAAGAATTAAGATGTGTCATATACATGTACCAAATACCCATAATAAAAGTAGTCATTATGAATGGCAAACATATACTAATGGAAATAAATAAATAATTTTTTAAAGTCCATAACTTTCAGTAATAACACTCAGTATGAATGGTTTGAACTCTCCAACCAAAAGATATGGACTGGCAGATTGGATAATAAAACAAAACCCAAATGTATACTAAATACGAGAAATACATTTAATCCAAAAGGAAATTCATAGACTAAAATTCAAAGAATGGAAAACAATATTCCATTCAGCAGAAGCCTGAAAACAAGCAGAATTAGCTTTCCTACTTTCAGACAAAGTAGACTTTAAGCCAAAACTGATCAGAAGAGGGAAGAAGGCCATTACGGATTGGTTAAGGGAACAACTTAATAGGAAGAGATAACAATTGTAACGCAGTGAATACCAGTGTACTCAACTTCAAAAAACAATACTACTAGACCTAAAAGATCAGACAAACATCAACACAATTGTACAGGGGAAACTCAAAACTCCAGTATCACAGACAGAAAGATCAACGACACAAAAAGTCAACAAAGAAATATCAGAGTTGAACAAAACCTTCAAATAAATTGACATAATGTATATCTACAGAGTGTATGAGCCAACAACAGAACATACATTCTTCTCAGCAAGACATGGAACTTTCTCCAAAATAGACCACATGTAGGTAATAAAGCTTGCTTAAATAAATACAAAGGAATTAAAATTACCCCAAGCATATTATCAGATCACAGTGCAATAAACCAAAAATAATGGCAAAAGAAACCACAGAAATGATGCAAACACACGAAGATTAAACACTTCACTCTTTGATATTCAGTAGGTCACAGAAGAAATCAAGGAAGAAATTAGACAGTTCCTAGAATCAAATGATAATGCCAGTGCAACCTAGTGGAACTTACGGGACACAATGAAAGCAGTCCTAAGAGACAAGTTAATAGCTGTGAATGCCTAAACCAGAAAACAGAGTGAGCCCAAAGAAAGAGACTAATGGGGCACCTCAAGGTCCTCGCAAAACAAGAACTGTCTAAATCCAAATCTAATATAGGGAAGAAATGATAAATATCAGAGCGGAAAATAATGAAATTGAAACTAAAAAACAATACAAAGAATCAAAAAGCTGCTTCTTTAAATGAATCAACAAAATAGACAAACCACTAGACAACCTTACCCAAAAATAGAAAGAAAAGATCTGTATCTAAACAATTAGAAGCAGAAAAGGTGAAATACAACAGACAATGCCAAAATCCAAAAGATTCAGCTACTCAAAAACCTATACACCAACAAATTGGGAAATCTAGAAGAAAAGGATATATTCCGAGATACACATGAATTATCAAAACCGAACCAAGAAGATATTTTTAAAAACCCAAACAATCGAATAATAGGCAAATTGAGGCAGTAATTTAAAAAAACTGTTTTTCTTAACTAAGAAAAGCCCAACTCCCAATAGATTCACCACTGAATTTTACAAAAACATCAAAAAACATCAAATATCAATACTTTTCAAACTCTTTTTCTTTAACTTTATTTTAATGGTACATTTTAGATGTACATAGTGATAACATTCATCATAGGGGATTTGTACCTGTACATGATGTATCTTGTTGCTTCTTTTTTTCCCATTCCCCTCCCCTCACCCCCTCCTCCCTCCTTGTTTACAAAAGCTTTGTTTCCATTTTTTCCTTTCATTTCTTATTTCTTTTGTCCTCTGTTCCATTCCCCCTCCCTTGTTCCCTTTCCCATTTGGAGATTTTCTTCCCTTTCCCGATAGAATACATTTTAGTCTTTATTTACACTTTCAGTTTCTCACACCAGAGAAACAATGCAGTATTTAAACATGTGTATCTGATTTATTTCACTTAAAAGTATGGTCTCAAGATGCAGCCATTTACCTAGGAATATCTCGAGCTTATTGTTCTTTATGGCAGAGTAGTACTCCATTGTATTAAAAAAAACACATTTTCTTTATCCATTCTGCTGTTGATGGGCGTTTGAGCTGTTTCCAAGATTTAGCTATTACAAACTGTGCTGCTATAAACATGGGTGTGCATATATCACTGTGGTATGATGCTTTTAATTCTTTTGGGAAGATACCAAGAAGTGGACTAGCTGGGTCAAGTGGAATCTCCACACTGATTTCCATAGCGGTTGTACCAGTCTACATTCCCACCAATAGTGGAGAAGGGTTCCTTTTTCTCCACAGCCCCTCTAGCATTTGTTATTGGCTGATTTGTTGATTACTTTTCAAACTCTTTAATGAAATTGGAAAGAAAGAAGTACTGCCAAACTTGTTCCTTCAGGCTTTATTATCTTGATTCTAAAACCAGAAAAGAACTCAACTAAAAAAGAACTAAAAACTATAGGCTAAAACTCTTAATGAACATAGATGCAAACATCATCAGCAAGTTACTGGCAAACAGAATGGAACAAATAGTTAAAAGGATCATATAAGATGACCAACTAAGCTGCATCCCAAGGAAGCAAGGATCGTTCAACCTATGCAAATCAATAAATGTAATACATTACAGAAACAGAAACAAAGACAAAAGTCACATGATCATCTCAAGAAATGCAGAAAAAGCCTTTGAAAAAATCCAGCATCCACCCATAATAAAAAAAAAAAACCTGAGGAAAACAGGTACAGAAGGACCTTACCTTGATCCGATATAAGCCATTAAGGACAAACCCAAGGCCAACATCATATTAAATGGGGAAAAGAGGAAAGCTTTCCCTCTAAAATCAGGAACAAGACAGGAATGTCCACTATCACCATTCCTGTCAATATAATACTCAAAACATTAGTGAGAGCAATCAGGCAAGAGAAAGAAATAAAGGGGATACATACAGGAAAGGAACAAGTCAAATGATTCTTATCTGTGGATGACATGATCCTTTATATAGAAGACCGAAAAACTCCACCAAAAGACTCTTAGGGCTAATGAACAAATTCAGCAAGGTAGCAGGTTACAAAATCAACACAAAAAAATCAGTAGTTTTCTTGTATACCAGCAGTGAACCCATCAAGAAAGAAATTAGAAAAGCAATATCATTCACAGTAGCATCAGGAAAAATTAAATATTTACTAACTAACCCAACCAAGAAAGCAAAAGACCTCTATAACAAAAACTACAGTACTCAAAAAGGAAATCAAAGAGGGCATCAGAAATCGGAACACAATCTCTTTTCCTGGATAGAAGAAATGATATTGTCAAAATGGCCATACTTCCAAAACTGATATACAGATCTAATCCAATCTCAATCATATATCAACAGCTATTCTCATAGAACTGGAGAAAACAATCCTAAAATTCATATGGAATTAGAAAAGACCCAAAATAATAGAAGCAATCCAAGGCAACAAGAACAAAGCACAAGGATCACAATCTCAGATTTTAAGTTATATGACAAAGCTACAGTGATAAAAAAAAAAACACCATAGTACTGACAAAAAACAGACATATGGATCAATAGAAAAGAATAGTGAATGTGAAATAACCCAAGGCACATTCAGCCATGTTATTTCGGGCAAAGAGACCAATAACATGTGCTGGAGAAAAGACAGGCTTTTTAGCAAATGGTAATGGGAAAACTGGAGAGAATATATACATGCATATATATGCAGAAGATCGAATCTAAACCCGTACCTATCACCATGTACTAAAATAAAATCAAAATGGAAAAAGGACCTAAATATTAAAACAGACACAATTTCCTAGAAGATAAAATAGGTAAAACTCTTCTAGGTGTAGATAAGGCTTTCTGAACAGAACCTTAATTGTGCAAGAAATGACATCAAGAATCAACAGATGGGATTATATCAAATAAAAAGTCTCCTGTACAGTAAAGGAAAACAACCAATGGAGTAAAGAGACAGCCTACAGAATAGGAAAAAAGTTTGCCAGCTACACCCCACAGAGTGGAGTAATATCTAAAGCACATAAAGAACAAAAAATTAGACCACCCAAAATAAAAATACTCTATCAAAAAATGGGCAACTGTAAATAAACAGACACTTCTCAAAAGAAGAAATACACATGACCAATAAATACATGAAAATATGTTAGACATCACTGTCCATTACGAAATGTAAATCAAAACAATACTGAGGTTCCATCTTACTCTGGAAAGAATGTCTACCATCAGAAATTGAACAATAGTGCTCGCTTCGGCAGCACATATACTAAAGAAATCGAACAATAACAAAATCTGGCAAAGCTTCAGGGTGAAAAAAGAAACTTTCCTCATTGTTGGTGGGAATGTAAACTAGTACAACCACTATGGAAATCAGTATGGAGATTCCTCAAAAACTAAAAATAGAAATTTCATTCACCCCAGCTATTCCCCTATTAGGTATCTTCCTGAAAGAATTAAAGACATCGTATTACACTGACAGATGTTTACCCATATTTATAACAGTGCAATTCATAACATGTTAATCTTGGAAATAGCTATATATTCATCAGTAGATGAATGGATAAAGAAAATGTGGTATTTATACATAATAGAATACTCCTTTGCCATAAAGAAGAATAAATTTGAGTCATTTATTGGAAAATGGATGCACCTTAAGACAATAGTGTTAAGTAAAATAAACCAGATACAAAATCTTAAACCATCACATGGTTTCTCTTATATAAGAAACCCAAAGTATAAATAATTTAAGGAGCAAAATAAAAGGTTACAGGGAGATAGGTATTTTGCAAAAGAGAAGGGGACCAGGAGATGGAGGGGGGAGGGAGGAAGGGAAAAGGGAAGTAGAAAGAATTAAAATGTGTTACGTACATGTACCAACTCCCCATGATGAACGCAATCCTTGCATACTACAAACATATTCTAATAAAAATTTTAAAAAATAATCGAAAGCTCTCTGGTTAAAATCAGTAGTAAAGTGAGAAGATGGAGAATAGAATCGAGAAAGTTGAGAACAAATCAGAATTTACTCAATCTGAACAACGGTAAGAAAATAGACTGGAAAAAATCAGCATCTCGGTTCAGAAAAGGAAGGAAATTCCGATGTGCTGTGACGTGAGTGAAACTTGAGGATATTATGCTAAGTAAAATAAATCAATTGTAAAAAGAAATACTATATCAAGTATTTAGAGTCATCAAATCCTGAGAAAGAAAGGAGAATGGAGATTGCTAAGAGGTGGAGTGAGTGGAGGATGGGCCTTGTTGTCTAACAGGGATAGAGTTTCCTTCTGTTTTGCAAAATGAAGCGTTCTGGAGATTAATTACACAACAATATGAATGTACTTTCTACAGAAGTATGAGAACTACATGTTTTTAAATGGTTAACATGGGATATTTCATGTTATGTATATTTTACCACAATGTAGAAAAAAAGAATATTAATATCATTGTCCTGGGGAAAAATCAGACTCTGAAAGATCTATAGGACTGTAACAGAAGATGTAACATTTATATCATTGGAAATCCAGAACAAGAGCAGAAAGAGTGGTACTGAAAAAGCATTCAAAGAATTAATTAGTGAAAACTTTCCAAATCTGTCAAAACTATACTGGCAAAATAATTGGCTGTTATCATGAGAACAGAGTGGCTACACTATAATGGCGGTAGAGAGAAGTGTAAGTGGAAGGCAGAGAATTCACAGGAACGCATTTTGGTGTTTCCATGCTCGGTGAGAACAGTAAAGAGGCAATTGCAACAATCAAGGTCTGAAAAGGGCGCACGAGCACGAAGGTCGGGGTCACCCACTGAGCTAGAAATGGAGAACGCTGGACGGGAATGTGAGGGAACCTAGAATGAATCATAGAAGAGAGAGATGAGGAATAACAGTTATGGTCTTGGGACCAACCGCAGAAGCAAGAATGTGCTATACTAACTCTCACTTTATGCATCTTTAAAAAAAAAAAAAAAAAGAAAATGTGTTCAGTCACCACCTTGAGTTGACTGTAATGTCGGGCATGCCCATGTCAAACCAGTGCAAGGGCTGAACGGAAGCCGCCAAGGCCCTCCCACACCTAACCCACTGCGCATGTGCTGGCACACTGGTCCAAAATGCAGCTGTCAGCACTGGCACTCTTTGCCTGAGGGGTCTTTCTGACAAATGGCGCTTTCTTTGCCTGTGTTCATAGTTGTTCCTGAATACTTGAAAATTTATATCCTTGGTGAAAAACTCAACCAATTACTGGTAAAATTTGGTAAATGGAGCTGAGCATGGTGGACATGCCCATAGCTCCAGCTACTCGGGAGGCTAAAGTGGGACAATCACTTGAGCCCAGGAGTTCAACACCGACCTGGACAGCTATTCTGTAATCCGCATCTACACTGTGTCAGGCTGGATCTGTGTGACCAATGTAATACAGCAGAAGTGATAGTATGACACTTCTGAGGCTAAACTATAAAAGGTAATTTTCTCTCTCTCTCTCTCTCTCTCTCTCTCTCTCTCTCTCTCTCTCTCTCCCTCTCTCTCCCTCCCTTTCTTTCTCCCCCTCCCTCTCTCTCTCTCTGTCCCTCTGCCTTTCTGCTTTCCTCTCTCCCTCTCTCCCTCTCTCCCTCTCTCCCTCTCTCCCTCTCTCCCTCTCTCCCTCTCTCCCTCCCTTCCCTCCTCCTTCCCTTCCTCCCCAGTTTATTCTCTCCTGGAAAAACCAGCTAATATTTCCTGAAGATAAGGACCAAGGCCTCTTGCAAACAGCTGTGAGTGAGCCTCTTTGGATGTCCATCTTCCAGTCCTAGTCTAGCCTTCAGATGATTTCAACTTGACTAAAACTTCATAAAAAGTCTCTGAACTGGGGCTCGGATGTAGCTCATTACCAGAGCATACGTTTAGCACATGCAGGGCCCTGGGTTCAGACCTCAGCAACTCCCCCCAAAAAAGACTCTGAGCCAAAACTATCCAACTAAATTGCTCCCAATTCCTGACTCACGGAAATGATGAAATAATAAATAGCTGTTGACTAAACAATTGTTTAGCCATTAAGTTTGGAATAACATCTTTTGCAGCAATAGAAAGCTACTAGAATAGATCTTAAATGCAATAAAATATCATTCTTACTGACTTTGTTGTGTCAAATGGCACAGTTGACCTATAAAATGGAAATATCTAAGTAAGTCTTTGTATTCGGCAACTTTCCTGTTGCTAGGCAAAATAACTGATATCTGCAACATACAAAAGGAAAAGTTTATATTCTAGATCATTGTTTCAGAGATTTCAGGCCATAGTTGACTGACTCCAAGCAGAAATATCATGGCAGAAGAATATGGCGGAAGAAAGCTGCTCAACTCATGGCATCCAGGAAGCAGAGAGGAGAAGGACCCAGAAGAACAGTGTCCAGAAATCAGATATCATCCCCAACGTCAAGCCCCCACAACCTACTTTCTCCGCCTATGCCCCACTTCCTAATAGCTCATTCAGTTTTGAAGTTAGTGCCCTCACAATCCAATCACCTCTCCAGGAGTGTCCTAAGCCAGTCAGGTTGACAATGACAATTAACCAGATGGACTCACCTAATCACATGAGACCTAGAAGTATATGTATTTTGTCTGGTGGCAGAAGCTGAAGCCAGAAAGATTCCTATGTGAGAAAGACTTGATGTAGAGTTGCTGGTTTGAAGATGAACAGCAGGAATGGGAACTTCAGTCCTAGAGTTGCAAAGAACAGAATTCTGATAGTAACAAGGACACTGAGTTCCACTTGAGAACTCAGAACTCAGCTAGCCAACCACTGTAAGTCTTGTGATGTTCTAAGCATAGGACCCAGCTGAACAAAAATGGACTTGTGATTAACAAAACTGTGAGCAAATATATGGATTTTAGGGTGATTTCTTAAGCAGCAAGCAAAATGAATTCAGCTTCTAAGTATTCCATTCTTCATAATATATATAATAATATTGCTCGTATTTGCGCCGATGAATAATGCTACTACATGAATACTCCATACTCACCAAGTCCAAAGTCCCTAAATCTCATTCCTAGTTGCGCCTCCTTAAGTGAGAACTCAAAAATGAAAATATCAGGTAAAAAGGATACAAACATTTTATTAGCCTTGATCCATAGGTCCATTCAATATACATCCATTCAAATTTCATTTCAAAGTTAATTCTATAAATTTGAATGAAAAAGCACTCCTACCCCACCCAAAGAGAATTTTGTTTAATCTTTGATTCCAAAAAAATTGAAATATGTTAACCTGCTTTTAATACTCAAATAATTTACAGTCTAAGATTCTATGTTCTGGTCAGCTTTGTCTCCTATGGAAACAACAACAATGATAGTTATTTGTTCTTTAAACCTAGCTGACACACAGTTGTAGTATTTAATAAATATCATTGAAAGATTTGAAGATGACATGAGGGAATTACAAAGCAAGAAAGAAAAATCTTAAAGTCGACTATAGATTTTTACTGTCTCCTTTATCACCCTGAGCTTCCCTTTTTGCTTATGTTTACTCTTCTTTCCCATATTCTGTAGAACCTCAACTATGTTCACAGCCCCCAAGCACGGAGGTCCTGAAATTCATCCCTAGCCTGCTACATAAACCTCCAAAATATGTTAAGTTCATACTTTATTTCTCAAGAACATATATAATGAAGGTAGTCTAACTCAATCAGCATTTTAACACCTTATTCTAAAATGTTTTCATTTTGATTTTCAAAGTTCCACATTTCTTCAAAGAAAATGAGTTTCACCACAGTGGTTTGTCCAGGGCAAAGAACCTGCCTTACAGACAAACTCCATTTGCAGCCTTAGATCCCAAAGTACAAATAGGTTTCAGGATTTCAACTTTCACAAATAAAAAGTGGAGAAACACCAGTGCCAGATTCTCTACCACAAAACACTGAGCAGAAGTTTAAGATTAGAAGTCAGATATGTAACTTACATACAGTTTACTGTGCTCAAGTTACACGATATATAGTCAGAACTCACAACAATACAATGAGGCAGGTACTACTATCTCATTTTATAGATAAGAAAACTGAACCAACAACCTAAAGAGACTTGCTGAAAACCACCCAGGCGGAAAGTAGCAAGCTCAAACCCAACTAGTTTAGTTCCAAAGTCTCCAGGCTTATCACACGGAAGAAATACACTCAGGAAATAACACTTCCTTCTGCTGTGGCCTTCTTTGAATTTTGCTGCAGCTGAAAGGGCCTCACAGTCACTGTGTCTCTCACAGCACAGAGGTAAGAGGCAGAGTCTTCCATCTCGAGCTCCCTCAGAAGCAGGTAACTGTATCCATCAGAGCGACGAAGGAAAGTAGAGAAATGACTTCCGTTCCGAAAACCATCCAGAGCATTGTAAGAAAGAAATACAGGAGCTCCGCCATCGTGTTGCTGGTACCAGGACAGCCCATTGAACCCAGATGTCTGGAACGTGCAGTTGACCTGGACGGAAGTTCCTTCCATGGCCGTCAACTCAGCGGGCTGCTCAACACTTTGCCCTGCAGCACCTGTGAGTGGACACGCGACTGTTATCAGGGCAGCACTCCCGGAAGGCACAGCTACTAAAAATGCCTCTTCCATGTGGTCACAGGAAAACTGCACTGATGAGGAAGTTGCTTAGACAGAAGCAGAGTGATTGGCACCTCAAGAGCAAAATCTACCGGGGAAGACTCTTTTGTTATGAAATATAGAAGCTGTGATCATTTAGTTGGAAGAAACTCATTCCGAAAACTCCCTGCAGCACTTGCTATTACGCTGAGACTTACCTCCCACCATCAGGGAAACGTAAAGAAGGAAAAATCCCCACATCTGCTGCAGGACACCGCCAGCCTGGCACTGCTCCCTGGCTCCTGAGACACTGGCGTCTGCAGAAGGCAAACCCTTCACATGGGCAGGGGAGGGAGGCTCGGTCTGAATGAACGTCAGAGGGGCCAGGGAGGAGCTCCTTTCTTT